>CAJHQQ010001093.1:0-117635 GCA_905132885.1 Moricandia moricandioides
AAACGGCCAACCAACTAACGAACTCCCAATACAGTCCTCTCTCTATTGATGACTATTCTTCCTTGTTTAAACCGTATATGCTATTCTCACTCTGCAGATGACAGCTCATAACCTTCTCAAGTGACACGTCATTTGCTTCCAAGATCATATCATATGATTCTGGATGTTCAAGCCTTCAATCAAGTGATCCTTGCAAAGATCGTATGGAGACTAATAAAAGCTCTGATTGCCTCTTGGCTCGAAAACTTGATAGGTAAGTATTGTCACAAAGTTTCATTCCTCAAAGTATCATCAACACCAACTTCTTCACATGGCTAGAACCTCCTCTTTAATGATCTCGAGAAGTACATAGGCAATGGAGACACAACTAACATCTAGTCTAATTCCTGTATTTTTCCTAAAGCCGATTGGACATATCCATCTCAACGACCAGGACATGATGGTCTCAGACCTGCTTTCTCATGAAACAAAAAAAAGAGGAACACTACTCTGATTGATGATCTCTTCCCTGAGCTGGCTCACCACATTCTCAACATTCGACCAAGTATACTGGGCTTTGAAGACACATATGGCTGACCACAACACATGACATGTCACTATACTACTAAAACTTGATATGTCTCGCTGCAGCGGATAAAATACTGATCGACATGATAACTCTCGGTGTGAACAAGCTTTGACTGGATGAAATATGTTTGATCTCCACCAATCATGCCCAAACTTAAGTTATTTTTATGGGAAAAATGCCACAGGCACCTACGGAAGAAAATTTAGAAAGAAGAGGATTTAATGTTGCAAAAAATTGTTGCGGATGCGGCGCTCAAGAAACTTTGATGCATCTCTTCTTTAATTACAGATTTGCAAAAGAGGTCTTGAACCTGAATCCCTGGTCTGTTCCTTTTCAATCAGACCTCTACTCATCCTTCAGGTCAACAATGATAGCTGCCTCACACCGGAAGAACATGCCGCCTACGGTATCTCCACTACCGTGTTTCCTTGGATTCTCTGGAACTTATGGTGCGCACGTAATCATTTCCTATTCTAGAACCGTAAGATATCAGCTCAAGACAAGATGGTAAAATCTTTAGTTGCAACTAGATACTGAGAGAAGGCTCAACTCTCCCTGACCCCCACGACGATTAGTAGATCCATCACTTGTACTTTTATTTCTCTTTTCCCTGAGACAGGTAATCAAATTCTAAATCACTGGCACTGCCTCTCGGTTCCATCATGTGTAACTCGTATGTTGAATGGAGACCTGATTCGTCGTCAGTAGGTTCGCTTAGATCTTCTTCGATGATGACTCTGTGGAGATTGATTGAAGATCATCTTTTCAAATACATGTCTCATCTTCTCTTATGGCAGAAGCCCTAGTGATTAAGGGAGCTTTCCTTCGGGCCTCTTCTTCACACATATTTCAGATTTGGCTTCGATCAGATTCCCAAGATCTCTTTGGAACAATTGGATCCCAACAAAGATCACTGGAACTCGTTGGGGGTGCTTTCATACACCATTGCTATTGCCTCTTCATTTTTCTTTCATCCTAATAACCCTAAATAGGTTAGCCGATTTTTGGGCCCAAGACATGTTTGTACCATCAAACCTCTGATCTAGGTCCATCTAGTTAGATGGCATAGTTAATGAAATTAAGCATTTGTTTCTCATGTTTCAGTTTAAGTTTTTTTAAAGAAAAAGCTTAGTTTATATTTGTATATATGTTTTATTTTATATTTTTTTAAAATAATGTAGTGAATAATATTTTTTTTCCATTAAAAAGTATTAAGATTTTTTTTTTTGAATTATGTTTGTACTCACATGGTTACATGTATTTTTGTTTTGTGTTGTGTGCATTCATCTCATCTCAAATCAGAGATGACATTAATATTCATATTTTTATAAGGTGTATAATTTTAATATTTTTATATAAAAATATTAGTTTATAATTTTAATTTTTTTTATATTTATTACTAATTCCATTTCAAAATAGATGATATTTAAAAAAATATTTGATGTTTCAAAATAGATGATATATTAATATTTTAGTGCAACTTTTAACTTTATCAAAAACTCTGTAACCAATAATATATTTTGTAATTGGTTAATAATTTTTATTTTATATTTTAATATCAGTTTTTATATTAAAAGTTAAAGTTTTTAATAGTCGTGCACTATCCTACAATTTCAAATATTTAAAAACGAAAAGAGTATGATACAAAATACATTAATTTCATAAATAAATATATTTATCTTAAATATTATAAGTATATATTAAATTCATGTATTTAATAAAATATAAATATATAATTATTTTTTAACCTGTATAGAAAATGTCAAATGTTACTTTTTAAACTCCGATTAATATCCAATGAACTCAGTCAGATTTATGTCTCCCCTATCTATATTAAATTGGATCATGGGGGCCATAAATGTAATTTTCGCCATTGGTAAACACCACCCAACACGTGCGACTAGACGAAAATGATGCACGACACGTGAGCCTGCGGGTGGTTAAAAGATGGTTGTGTTTTGTCTGCTTTTTGGGTCGCACACGTTTACATCAGAGTTTTTCTTTTCTTTAACATCAGAGTTGTTGAGTTTACAACTTCTTTTACGGGTAAATCCAAAAAATACGGTAACTAGGTATTCTATATTATTGAGTACATGAATTATTTAAGATTTAAACAATGATCAGACATAAACAAATTATTAATTTATTATATATATATTATATATAGCATTTATATGAAATATTTCAGTTTTAAAAAAAATCAAATTGTTATGATAGATTATTAAAATTAGATATGCAAAACAAAAGAAATTAAATAAACTTGTAAACTTATAATAATATTATTATTTAAATTAACATATTTAGATGAGTTTATATTGATTTTAATCAGTTTTAGTTTTTGAATATTTAAATCAATCTGAATGGTATATATTAGTATAAATTAGATTTCAGAAAACTCCTTTTAGATAAAATAAAATTACTGTCTAATGTCTAAACCAATTTTTAGAATTTCAAATATCGAAGTTTCATATTCATTGATATTTTTTTGTCAACTGTATTCATTGATATTTTAAACCTCCAAAAATGTCACCTAACCAATCAAACCATGAAATTAATTTATTTCTCACATTAAACTTATAATTTAGAAGGATTCTTTGCTTTGCCATTTAGTTAAGCAGAACAACTAACGCCGTTAACAAATTCCTTTTTTAATATTAGTTGTTCTGTTTAACGAATGACTGGCGAAATTATTTTACCAAATTAAAAGTTTAATTAAACTAAATTAATGGTTTAAAGTCAAGTTCCAAAAATCGGTTAACGTGGTGGTTTAACCAGCAAGTATTCATACGGTGGACAACCTCCATTGTGAGTTCACCAAAATTGCTCAAAAAATATAATGTATGAGAACTCTGTTTTTGTTTTAGTTTTGTGTCAAAAAACGGACCCAGTTGGTTCTAAGGGCATCTTTAACCACGGGTGCTTAGCTAAGGTATTTGCACTGTTCACGGGTTTCACTAACACGTGACGTTTCGTGATTGGTCTGTTTTTAATTTTTTTTATAAAAAAAAAAGAAAAAACAAAAAATAAGCACCCCAAATGGGGTGCTTATTTTTTTTCTTTGATTTAAAGAAAAAAAACAGATCAATCACGGACTGCCACGTGTTAGTGGGATCCGTGAACAGTACAATAACCAAAGGAAAATGGATGTTTATTTGAGAGTTTTAAGAGTTAGTTTTTGAGGGTGCTAGTGGGCCCCACCCCTTAAGCACCCCTAAGCAACTTGGTTGCATGCTCTAAAACCAGTGAAGTTTAAGGTCAAAGAAAATATAATATAATTCAAGTTACAGTATTATCCTTTAATAAAAGGGGTCGACGAGCTATTTCCCCACGAGAACTATCATATAGCATCAGATCCCCATCAAATTATGATCCAGTGTCAAATCTTTACGGCTTGAAAGTTATAAACTTATTTCTCCATGAATTACAAATTTTGAATGTATTTCTCCCCGAACTGATACTTCGAAACTTAATTACCCATAGACCATGGTTTTAATTGGTTTATTATTAACCAAATATTTTAAACCGGCTAAACCAAACCAAAACTCATTTTAAACAATTTTTATTAAAGATTATTGTTTCTTTTCTTATTGAAATTTCAAAACATAGATTTTGTAAATTAAAAAAAAAACTTTCCTAATTTCTTTTTATATTTTACGTATTTTAAAAATTTAAAATAAAAATTACATCAAGATTTTATGTTTTAAAAATTTAATAAAATCACAGTGAACAAATAAGCTATTAAATTATTGTATTTTTGAGATTTGAAAGCAAAACTTAAATTTTGATAAAAGTATATGTCAAAATCTATGTTTTGTTGAATTTTGACATATATTTTATCAAAATTGATTTTTTTTCTTTCAAATTTCAAAAAAAACAAATACAAATTTAACAAGCTTATTTGTTCATTGTGATTTTATTAAAATTTATAAAAATGAAATCTTGATGTAAGTTTTTTATTTTAAATTTAAAAAAACACAAAAATATAAACCTAAACTTCCTTGAAATTTTTAAAAAAGAATCTATATTTTAAAATTCCAAAAAAAAGAAAAAAAATATTCTTAAATAAAAGTTGTTTAAAATGAATTTTGGTTTGGTTTAACCGACTTAAATTATTGGTTAATAATAAACCAATCAAAACCATGGTCTATGGGTAATTAAGTTTCGAAGTATCGATTTAGGGAGAAATACATTCGAAATTATTAATTCGTGGAGAAATAAGTTTATAACTTTCAAATCATGGAGATTTGATACTAGGTCATAGTTTGGTGGGGAACTGATGCTATATGATAGTTCTCGTGGGGAAATAGCTCGTCGACCCTAATAAAAGGAAGAGAAAAGTATTCAAACACATTGAATCTAGTTCAGACTCGTAATCTGTAATACCAAAATCACTTATTGACCACATGAACGAGTGTGTTTCTTTATTTTTCTATACAAATATAGTATTTTTATATATAACTATAAGTGAAAAACTTAAATTATTCACTAGTTAATCTCTGGTTAATATCTCTAATTTTTTGGTAATACCCTAGCCTTTTATGATTGTCTGACTCACGGCTATCGTAATCTCGAACATAAATTTTAAGTGTTATATAAAAACGTCAGAAGTTTAAAACGTAAATTGATGTCACTTTACAGTTTTTTTTGTGATTTCCTTTTTATAACTATATATCTACAACAAAATTTTGAAAAAAAACTATATATAAGAAAGAATATTGTTATTCTTTTGGTAGTGATAAGTCTAACCTAATAAAGTTGAATGAGGAACTAAAGGTGATTTTATAATAGCATTGGGATCTCTCTCAAGTGAAGAAACTAGTATTCACTAAAAGTATTTGGTATTAACTCACTAGATTAATTTACAGATTCAACGTATCAAAATAATAGTTTACTTTCAATAACCGTTTTATCCTTACAAAACATAGATTTATTGTCTAGCAGTATTTTGTTTATAAAATACTTATTTTTAACAATATTTTTAAATTTTCTCAACATTTAAAATAGTCATCTAAAATTTTTTTTTTTTGAATGGATGTTAAATTAATACAAAAGAAAATAAATTGTTTTGTATAAAGTAGTTGCTTAAATGTAATCAGAAAATCAAATTTCCTATCCTCTAGTAACTAGCCAAAGTTGCATACATCTTTCATAACCTTTGTTCTTGCTCGATCGTAGTGAAAGAATTTGGTCCCTAATTTTCTTGTCGAGATCTTGAATCAGACTGTTGGGTGTCCTTGGTATTTCCACATGACGTCGTGCATTTCTTTCTCTCCAAACCATGTAAGATGTCGCTTGCCAGATATAACGGAGAAGGAAAGACTATTTTTTTTTTTTGCTTATTTGCAGAAACCATAAGCAACGGACTCTGTCATTCAACCATCTCACAACCACTTAGCAACCTTTTTGAAAGATTAACCCAAATTTCTCTTGAGAAAGAGGAGGAGAAAAATAAATGATCTTGTATTTCCATTGGAGTTTTGTATAAAATGCATTCTGGATTAATGTTCAAGTTCCAAGTGACCATCCTATCTCTTGGGGAGAGTCTGTTATGGGCTGCCAACCACACTAAAAAACTGCATTTATGAGTCGCGTGGGTGAACCATATTACGTGATACCAAGGCACACACGGCGAAGAATCTCTGATCTGATTCCATGTGTTCTTTGAGTTAAAACATTCTTTGTACACAACTATACTCTGTTTCCATAGTGAGATATCAACTCCTTCATTTGGTAAACCTCTCTGCTTATCAATGGCTTGTTCTATGAGAGCACAAGTGTTTGATTTATGCCTTCTTCTTCAACGATTTGGAAGTAGAATGGAAGCCACAGTGGCTTTCAGAAGAATACTCATATCAATGCAACCTCTGTCACCAGTTAAGTCGTGTATCCTGCCCAGGGAGGCAGGGAGCACCATTTATCAAACCAGAAGAAGTCTGGTGACCACTGCTTACCTTCATCATGTGGAAATTTTTGAGGCTGAGGTCGAAGTTTCAGGAGCTTACGCCACATCCATGATCATGTATTAGATTTTTCTCGTATCGACCAGAAATTTTCATCTCTTACCAAGTATGTTTGGATCCAGGTAACCCACAACGAAAACTTTGCAGAGACCAAACACCATATTAGACGAAGACAGCATACAATGTTAACTTCCTGTAGAGAACAAACTCCCAGACCTCCATCTCTCTTCGATCTATACTTTATCCCATGACATTTTTTCTTTATTTGCACTTAAACTTGGTCCTGGCCAGAGGAAAGAAGAGCATAAACATTCAACTTCTTTTAGACAAGCTTGCGGAAGTCTAAAAGCGGATAGCAAGAAATTAGTGGTACTTGCAATGACTGATTGGATGAGCTGTAGACAACCCGCATAGCTGAGAGATCTCGCAGTCTAAGAACCAATTCTCTTTTTTTTTGGTCCAGTAAAGGTTGGTAGTCACTTGGCGTCATCTTCTTGGTAAGAAGAGGAAGGCCTAAATACCGTACCGGCAGTTTGAGGATTTTCTTTACAACTCCTCTACTACTCATTCTTGAACTCCTGCGTAATAGATTATAGACTTCTCTAGACTGATTTTTAAACCTGATATTTTGGCAAAATAGTCAAAAACTTCCACAATGTTTTCCACTGATCTTGTCGTTCCATCGGTAAATACTAATATATAATCAGCAAACGACAAGTGAGTCAGCCCCATATTTTGACATTTCAGATGGAATCCCATTTTCCTATCAAGAGCAGATTTATCCAAGAGCCTTGAGAGGACGTTCATAAGAGCATCCTTGACGGAAGCCTCGTTCACTATTAACATACCCCGCGAGCTCTCCATTAACTTGCACCGAAAAGGATGTTGTGGTGATGCATATGGATATCCAATGAATGAACTGTGGAGGGAACCTCATGGGTTTAAGATTACTCAGTAAAAAAGACTATTGCAATGTGTCAAAGGCCTTCGAAATATCAAATTTAATCGTACAACTTGATGAGATTGAATCCTTATGATAGTCTTTTACAATTTCCGTAGCTAGCAGAAGATTCTCAATAAGAAGGATGTCCTTGACGAAAGCAGATTGGTTAAACACAATGAACTCCGGCAAAGTTTCTTTCAGCCTGTTCGCTATGATCTTCGTAACCACTTTATACAACACATTACAACATGGGATCGGCCTATAATTTTTCATCTCTCATGCTTCCAATCATTTGGGGATTAGAGCAAGAATAGTCGAGTTTACTCCTTTTGGAAAGAAACCTATGGCAAAAAAAAAAGATTTAATTGCTATAAGAATTCCGGACCAATTGTATCCCATGCTGCCTTAAAAAACTTGACCGTATAGCCATCAGGATCAGGGGATTTTTCATTAGGCATGGAGAATAAGACTTTCTTTATCTCCTCAGTTGTTACCTCCTTAACGAGTTCTGCAGCAACAGCATCGGAACAACGGAAAGGGAGTATCTTCTCCAACTCCTCCACTGAAATACCTTCAAAATCTGCAGGCTTCTGCTGTAGAAATTCTCGAAAAAATCTTTCAGCTTCAGCTTTGATTTCTTCTTCTTTCGTCAATATAATACCATTAGCAGAGACGATTTCTTTGATAGAATTTCTCATTGCTCTAACTGTGGCTGCTCTATGATAAACTCTATTATTTTTGTCTCCTACCCGAAGCCAATGGAGCTTGGGTTTTTGTTTTAGAAACTTCTCCTCCAGAATAGACACCTTCTCCATCTCTGCACTGCGTCAAGCTCTACTTTCATATTTTCATATGAGGGGGAGGTTAATTTTTTTTTCTTGATTCACACTGAGATCCTCCAAAGCTTCCTTTGATTTCTTTGTGAGATTACCTAATCTCTCCTTTGCAAGAGTACATATCTCTGGCTTCAGAAGTTTTAGTTTCTTACTAAACCGATGCATCGACGGGGTAGACATGAAAATGGGAACAGTGTTTCTCCAATACTCTTTTACCATTGTCCTGAACTGCTCAATCTCTTCCACAACGTTTACAAACTTAAATGGCCACTTTGGTCGTGGTTTATCTGGTAATAACTGAGTTCTACATCTCAAGTGATTCGAGCACCCACCCCCTTCGAAAACACTATAAGACTGAGGAAATAGTTGCAACTTCGATATTTTCCCTTCCCCTCTTCTATTTTTCCAAGTAAAACAAGGCCATTAGAATCATAATCAAGAATGGAGCAGTATTGAACCACTTCTTGAAACTCTCTCATTCCCGGAGACATTACTATATTTAATGAATGCTCATCAATGCTTACTGTCTCGTTGAAGTCTCCTACCACCACCCATGGATTTTTCCGTATGATTGGAGAATCATGGTGGTTTCTGATATCTTCCCATAATTCTCTTTTTCCACCTTTTATTCTTTGCATAAACCACTGAACAGAAAAACTCTTTCTCACCTTCCAATAATAGAACATAGACTGTTATGATTTGATCACTCTTAAACAGGGGCGTAACTCTTATCTTCGGGCTCCATACCAACCATATTCGACCAAGAGCATTGTGTTCATAGTTGTTAATCCACAAACAGTCTGGAAAGACATTGTCACAGATCTTTGTACATCTTCCTTCCTTCGCTCGTGTTTCTAAAACTCCACCAAACTAAAAATCTCTTTCTGTTACCCATCTCTTCAATACGAAATGCTTATGTTACTTGTTAAAACCTCTCACATTCCAAAAGAAAGTTGACATAATTATTTCTTTTTGGTGGTTTTTCTTCTACCTGCAGTGCTAAGATTAGCAGTAACAGTGATCAAATCAGAATTTACACCCTCCTTTATTTTAGCATTTCAAATATTGAGATGAAGAACCAAAGAGGAGAAGAAGAAGAAGCAAAAGACAAAAGAAGAAGTGATCTGGTTAGTATTTTAACTATGTATGTACATGCTGACCAGAGATTAAATAGCTTGGTTTGCAAGGCAAAAAAAGTGAAATTTGGGAGCTAAATGTTTGCTTAAGGACCCATATAGACGTTCAGGTTGACCAAAGGCAAGAGTTTGAATTAGTATGAATGGGAATCACATGTTCTACTTAAGCAAAAAGTTGTTCATGACATGTCTCTTTCACCCCTGAACCATCACCAAGATATTTTCTTTGTTTATTCTCTTATTAATCTTTTTATGTCTGTCTCTATATAATGTAAACTCAAACAAAAGAATTAAGTAAGGAGAATTATCTCCCACTCTCCCAAAAATGTCCAACCATCTCTCTCTTGTTATTCATTGTTCATCATTGATTCTTCACCAGCTCCACTTATTCTCTTGTGGTCTTCATTCTTAGCATCATATTTCTTCAATTCTAACATTGTATCAGAACTTTAAGTTCCTAAACTCTTTAAATTCCGCAAAATCCATTATGTTCTTCCAACTTTGTTTCCCAGTTACTCTGTTTTCCCCTGTTTCACTCTGTCTACTCTATTTCTATCTCAAAATCATATGTTCTCATTACTCTATTATCAGGAAATATCTATCAGCGCATAAAGCTATTTAATCTCTTTCTTTTCCACAAATCTATTATTTTTTTATTAATTTCAAAATTTCAATGTTCTTCATTCTATTGTCCAGTGGTAAAATAAATTCAACCATAAAAATAGAAAGAGGAAGATTGATTCCAGTAACCGTTGAGGGTTCTAACTACTTTGTATAGTCAAGGGTGGCCAGAGTCACCTTGGGGAGTCATGGACTTTAGAACAACCACATCATGAAGGCTGAAACTTCAAAAAGGATGACTCAAGAGGATAGTTAGACAAATGGTCTGAAGGATGAATACAAGGGTCAGAGAAGATAAATAAGCACTAGAGATCATCCACAACTCTCTCTCAAAATCAATCTGGGAAGCTTACTCACATTGTGAAACTGCTAAGGATATTTGGAAGTGTCTTCAAATAGTGTATGGGAATCTCTCCAACCTGAGCCATGAAGAAGTGGAGTTTAATCAGTATTTTGGCAAGTTCAGAATCTTATGGACCGAGTGGATGTGCTTAGACCCTTCTCCTTGGATCCTGAGGCCATCAAGAAAAGATATGAACAAGACAAAGTCTTTAGCTTTCTCCTGAACCTAAATTCATCTTACAATCACATAATCAAGCATATTCTGAGAGAAGACAAGCTCTCTAACCTTGAAGGCGTGTGTGCTTTGGTTCAAAGGGAACAAGTATCTCACACTCTCTTTAAAAGAGAAAATAAGCCAGATTTTCTTGTAAAGGATATGCACAAAAAGAAAGGAAAGATGGTGCTGGTACCTGGATACAAAAAGGCCAAAAAAAGACATGTCAGGAAGAGTATCAAGCAAATCTGGTTTGATACCAAACCTGGTGGAAGGAAACTGAAGGAGAAGGATCAACTAGCTCTTAAAGGTGCATTCATGTATTCAACCTTCACTAGTAACTCTAATGGAGGAGAACTGTGGCACAATGCAATGATCAATGATGGTCTTATCAGAATGAGTGATATTGAGCCACTAATCAAATCAGCAAAAGCCATTATCTCCTCTAAGAAGTCTGCTACACATCCCCTTATCTTTAAGCCAATCATAATAAATTCAGGAGATAGTCATCATATGATTAGTGATAGGAATCTTATTAGTGATGTTAGGCCTGCCTTAGGGAATGCTATAATAGCCAATGGTGATAAGGTGAAGATAAAAGGAATATGGAACCTTAATGTGTTTGATAAAGAATTCATTGCCTTCTATATGCCTGGTTTTGCCTCTAACTTGCTTTCAGTGAAAAAGGCCACTGTTGACCTAAAATTTCAGGTGGTTTTTAGACCTAATGATGTTGAATTTCAGGACCTTAAAACATGGAAGGTGACTGGAGAAGGAAAAAACAAAAATGGTTTATACCATCTCTAAAAGACTAAGCCCTATTGCCCTTCTTCTACTCCTTTATGCATGACCAGTACTAGCTTATGTGATAGAACTATTTGGCATGCTAGATTAGGACATCTACACTCCCCTTCATTAGAAATCATGATGCCTGATATGTCATTTAGCCACTTGGATTGTGAAGCATGCTTCCTATGAAAGCATTACAAATATGTGTTTCCAACACCAGTAACCATCTATGAGAAATGCTTTGACTTAGTTCATTATGATGTTTGGACCTCTTTATGTATTTATAGGGATAATCACAAGTCTTTTATCACTTTTGTAGATGAGAAATCAAAGTATACTTGGTTAACATTGTTGCCTTCTAATGATCGCGTGTTAGATGCATTTATGAACTTTTAATCCTATGTCACTAACCACATTAAGGCCAATGTGAAGGTATTGAGATCAGAAAATGGAGGAGAGCATACAAGTCATGCATTCAAGAATCACTTGGAAAAATATGGCATAATCCACCAAACAAGTTGACCATATACACCTCGGCAAAATGGAGTGGCTGAAAGGAAGAATATGCATCTCATGGAGGTTGCTAGATCAATGATTTTTCATGCCAATGTTCCTAAAAGATCTTGGAGTGATGATGTGGTGACAGCATGCTACCTTATTAACCGGATCTGAACTAAGGTGTTGAAGCATATAGGAAACCCTCAGAGAAACTCTACGAAAAAAAAAAGAAATATCAAGCTAAAAAGATTAAATAAATTAAATTTTAAAAGAACGAAATATTTCAAAATAAAAAATAAAAAATAGTTTAATAAGAGAAATCTCTTGACTCGTTAATCATAATTCACCATGGAAAGCATAACTTTAATACGTAATTGCTGCAGTAGATTTCAGAAAGTGTTTGATTTGTAGACATGATCACAATGTTGGTTTACGCAATTTGGATGTGTTAGAAATCGAATCAGTGCGTCGAGTCGTGTAATTTCAGATAAAAACTAGTATGTAAGAGATTGTGTAAATGATTGTGTAATAAATTTCTAATAAAAGAGATACATGTTATTGGAGTTACTTTGTGCCTTGTATTTTCGCTGATTCTGGATTCTACAATTGGTATCAGAGCGGGAAATCTAAACGAAGGAGGATTCTTCGAACCAAGGTCAGATCCTAAGAAGAGAATATGGCGATTTTGGCACATAATATGCTATTGCTTAATGATGTTAATTATGAGTATTGGAAATTGAGAATGAGAGCAAACTTACGTGGAACTGATGAAGATATCTGGACAGTTATTCAAACTGGATGGGAAGAACCATGTGTGATGCTAGAAGATGGTTTAAAGACACCTAAGCCAAAGACAAAGTGGACTGCAACAGAGAAAAAGTTTTCAAAGTTTAATGCTAAAGCATTGGATACAATCTTTAGTTCTGTAGATGGTAAACAATTTGAGCTAATACAAGGATGTGAATCAGCTAAAGAGGATTGGGATATATTACAAAACGCCTTTGAGGGTACTACGAATGTTAGGAGAATAAGATTGGACTTGCTTGCATCACAATTTGAAAACATGAGGATGACCAATGAAGAGAAGATAGGAGACTTCAGTGCCAAGCTCAACTCCATAGCCAATGAAGGACAAGTTTTAGGTAAAAATATGAAGATGCAAAATTGGTGAAGAAACTTTTGCGATGTTTACCTACTAAGTTCGTAGCACATAAAGCGACGATAACTTTGACGATCAACACTGATGAACTGAAGTTTGCTGAGGTCATAGGGATTTTAAAGGCTGAGGATATGGAATTAGAATCTAAGTTGTCAAAGCCTATTCAAAACTCAAGAGTTATAGTTGAAGAAGACATCCAAAGAGCTCCAAAACTTGAAGAATCTATTCACCTAATGATTCAGAAACTTGAAGAAACCGTGAATCTTTTGTATAAGATGTCCAATGACACACTGCCTTGAGAAGAAGAAAGACATAAAAGGCATGAAGTGGTGTGCTTTAATTGTCATAGTATTGGACATGTCAAAACAGTGTGTCCATCATTCAAGAGAAAAGAAATCAAGTGTAATGGATGTAATGGTTATGGGCACATAAAGTCAGATTGTGTCAACGCAAAGAAGATGAAGATGAAGAGAAGTTACACTAATAAAAAGTCAGAAAGAAAAGAAGATGCTCTCAATTTCGTGGCTCTTCATGGAGCTGTGGAATCTGAAAAAGACATTACTAAAGGTGAATCTCGTACGTCATGTGCGTCACACACCAATTCTGATGCGTCACACAGTGATACATAAAGGGATTTAAATGCAGATCTTTTTGCTGAGTATCAGATTCTTTTTGGTCAATTTGCTAAAGTGAGTGAAGAAAACATGCAACTCATCAAGTATAAAGCTATACTAAAATCTCAAGGCAACACCCTAGAGATGGAACAAACTGGTACGAAGGGTGAATCAAAGTGTATGGTGACAGAGAATGATGATGAAGACGAGCTTCAGTCTCTTAAGAGAGTTAATGCAGAGAAGAACCGAGTTCAATTATGAGTCTGGAGTAAAGTTTCATCAGATGAAACAACTGTTAAATCAAGAACTTGAGAAAAGTCAGCTTTTGGAAAGACAACTTATTGAAAACTATAAGAAAGTAAGAATGTTAAACACTGGTTCAGCTAGTTTGGATCATATCCTATCGGTTGGATAGCCTCCCAAAATCAATTGGGGTTTGGGTTACAAATGCACTACTTCACAAGATCAAGATCATGGCAAGGCTGAAGGGATAAAGTTCATAAAAGCTGCAGTAAAATCAGATGATAAACCAAAAGATGCAGCACTACAAACTAGCATACCAATAGTTGTAGAACCATCAAAATCAGTGTCAACAACGAAGAAGAAGGTAAATAATAGATGCTTGTTTAGTGGAAAGCAAGGTCATCATGGAACTGGTTCTCAAACGGTTGATAAGAATGAAGGAATCAAGTTTGTAAAATGCTCAATCCCAGTTGTTTCAGTTGAACGAAAAGATGAAACTCAAGCAAACAGTGTGACTTCAGAGGTACAAGACATAAAAGTTGTTGCTAAGCGCATGAATGGCTGTCACTTTGTTGTAAGATCGGACATAATGTTGCCTACTGTTATGCTCGTAGAAATCAGTTTGAGCGAGCTTGGAGGATGAACCTTTCTTATGTGGAACCTAGAAGGTATGAACGGATATGGATAACAAAGAAGGATGTGTATCCTAAGTTTACGAAAGGTGTGTCACACAAGCATACCAATGTGTCATACATTCGAATTGGAAATCAATATGCTGAAGCTGAAGAACCAGTTGGATTTCTACTAGAAGGCATTGAGAGTTTTGATGGTCCAACAAGATTCATGAAGTTTTTCACAGAGTTTTTTACTCAAGCAGGGGGAGATGATACTTGATTCAGGGGGAGATCAAGATAAATACTTTGAAGAAATGTATGATGCATATTGTTGTTAGAGGTTAGTGAACTTGAGTTGTTAAACTCAGTGAAAAAGGGGGAGAATGTAAGCTCAAGAATTTGGAGCTTGATAGGTTGTTGCAGTGGTGGAGCATTGGTTCGTGTTCGTGTGTTACACATGAAAAATGAGGTATGACACACACTTCGGAGAAGTAAAAAGGAGACATCAAAGATGTGATGATGTAGAATATTTTCGTATGTTTGGTTGACGAAATATGCTTTAAATAAACATTATTAGATCACAAATTGGAAGATTTGGTGATGCTAAAATATAGGAAATAATATATTAGATAATAGGAAAATATTATTTTATATATATCTTGGTTTTTCCTAGAATTAAGGTCAGGGCTTTTGTCGTAGTAATTTTCACAGAAACACAAAAGGAGATTTTGGAGTTTCAGAAAGTGAGTGATTTGTAGACGTGATCAACAGGGTTTGGTTGACGCAGTTGGGTGTGTTAGGAATCGATTCCGTGACGAGTCGTGTAATTCAGATCAAGCAAGTTTGTAAAAGATTGTGTAATAGATTTCTAATAAAAGAGATACATGTTATTGGAGTTACTTTGTACTTTATGTTTTCGCTGAATTTCGATTCTACAGCAACATATTCAAGGGACCAGATTTGGCTTAGTGGCAGAGACTCAAAGAATCTCAAAGACAAGAAAATAAGTGTCATACTAACTAAGAGGATCGTTAACCAAACATATGCGTCAAAGATTCTTACCATTCAACTATGAACGTACCTTGTACAACAAGATACAAAACCTTAGACAAGGAACACGTATACGCAACTGATTTTTTTTTTACATGACGGCAAGGAGGACATCTGGTGAAACACAACGGCAAATTAGCACAATTAAATCCATCCTCTCACCAGTGCGCAATTTGAAAGGTGCATAAGGTTCGTTAGTCATGCACCTCGACATCACGAGCTAGTTTTAAATACCACTTCACCAAGCGAAAACATGGTTCATCCTTCCCTGGATGGAGCAACTCCGCGTATGGACTTTTCATAACGGGAAACAACACGGATACAATGGCTAATTCTCAACCACCACATACTAATTCTCTTAGTTATTTCTCTTTTGGTCATGTGTTGTGCCTGTGAAGCTAACCGGACTGAAAGGTAAGTGTCCAGAAAATTAACATATATTTTGGATTTGGTCGGTTTTATCGTTCTCTTTGTTTTCTTAATTTGATCCCAAATTCTTTGCATAATTCAGATAAGAGAACAACAAGAATTTAGAAGTTCGAATTTTAAGACATTTTGGCTTTTAAACTAGCAATATAAGGAGAATATTTTCGGTTTATGTATTTGTCATTTGGGGTTATTTTTTAAACTAAACTAGATTTTGACCCGCGTTTTTAAAGATCAGGATATTTTACGTTATGAAAAATTTAATAATAAACACATAGATTTATCTCTTTTATTACAATATAAAATAGGTAAATCTATCTCATTTGAACTCGTCTCATTTTTTATCGATTTCGTTTAAATTATGAATGTTTTTGGAGAGTTAAGCAACCTAGATTCGAAGCATCCCTCTACACTACACCTATGTGGCCATGCGAATATAAGCTATACTTTATGACTCTTTTAAATATATGGGAAGAAAGTCTATCCGTGAAATGAATTTTTTTTAGAAATTAATTTGGATATTTTATTCAGTTTGAGAGGCACACATGTTAATTAAACCAAAATCATGAACCCGTTTTGACTAATTTAATTTTAAGCTTTATTAAACCGTCTATTTAGATCCACGATAATTACATTGACCCATTTACAATCATTTAAATTTACTTAAAGTATTTTGAATAAAGTTCCAATATTATTTTAAAATTTTGATAATATATTTGAAGGGAATTTATTTTAAAAAATGTTTATTTTAACTTTCAAAAAAATTGAATAATTGGAAATCAAAATGAATGTAATTCATGTATAAAAATGTTAATATGGAAATGTCTAAAGTTGTTTGTGTATGATGAGTTGAATATATGACCTATAGCATAAACTACACCTCTCGAAATCATTTAAAACTTGAAAAGAAGAAAAAACATAAATTTATTTATTGGTTGTTTGATAATATTAAAGTACCACTTTGATAAAATTAAATGTTTGTCCATAGAGTTTGTTTGATAAAATTAAATATTAAAGTACCACTTTGATAAAATTAAATGTTTGTCCATAGAGTTTGTTAGTTGTAGTAGCTTAAACCATGGAAAATTTGATTGAATAAAATATAAGAGAGATTTGATAATGATTATGGAAATAATAGATTATTTGGCAAGTGGACTTTTAATTTCTTTTAAAATTCTGAATGGTTTAAAATGGAAACTTCTGATTGGTTGATTAATAAGTAGAAAAAATTATTAAGAAAATCTAAATAAAGAAATGACATATCAATGTAAATAATCTCAAAATTAAAGGCAGAATCATAATACAGATTTTGCTTTAATAGTATAGATATCTAAATACTACAAGTTTCATCTATTATACAGATTTTGGGTTTGGTCAGAGGCAGACCCAGCAATAAATTTGACTGGGGTCAAAAACATTTAAAGGGTCTTGTGATCCCACTAGTCATAAGGTGGATCCACCCTTGGGTTTGGTCACCATTTGTTTTATTGTCAGGGGAAATTTGAAGAGGAAGATAGAAGATGTGGTTGGTCAGTTTTGTCACTCTCTTTGTCACAAATAATAATATTGGTTTGCGTACTTGTCATTTGGTGATCTTCGTTTTAAAACTTAAAAAAAAAAAAAAACTTAGAAGTGCTGTCTACTGATCTTGGTATATAAGTGAACATATGTTTCATCCATTATTGAGGTGGATGCTAACTTCTGTAGCTTCTTGTGAGTCGCTCCATAATTTGTATCTCTCCCGTAAGATGTTGAACAAGTTCTGTAAATGAAAACAAACCAAGACTTAAAACTTTGTTATAAAAACCAATGTCAAAGCTTGTAATAATACCATTTGTATAATGTCGGCAATCATGAAAGCCAACTCTAAGATCAGTCTCCCACAAGCTATTAAACTCAATTGCCATTTCCATGGCATTATTCCCTTTGGATGATCCAACCATCCAGCACCTTTGCTTAGGAACATTCTTCAACTTTCTTTGCAACACTACACCTACAAACCACAACCCCTTTGACCAAACATTCTCTGAAAATATTGACTACATTTGATATGATTGTCTTAGAATCAGAACCTGGAATCGATTTTCTTGATAAAATAGAGATTGCTGCTTCTATGCTTTCTGGATTAACAGGCTGGAAATCAAACACTGTTACCTGGAAAGCTCCACATATAAGTTTACGTTGAGCCAATCTATGCAAACAACTTATAGTCAACAAAAGAGAGTAATGAAGAGAACCTCTTGAAGAATTGGAGTAATAGATGGTTTGATGAGAACCATGAAATGCTGTAAACTCCATATATTAAGTGAGTAAGCCATTGACATGATAAGCTGCGGTGGACCAGCCGATGCTCTGAGCGGCACGGCCGCCACATAAACGGCATCTCCCCCGCCACTTGTGGCGTTTGCTGATGGTTTGAAGAACTGAGACGCCATTTTTCTTCCTCTCTGTGACTGTCTATGCTTACGTTCTGAGTGGACCAGATTCAAAGATATGAATCAATCCATATAATTAATATTTTTCTCTCTTAATTATCACAATATATGACGTCATCATTTAGTGATTTTTCTTTGAAAGTTAAACGAGAAATACCCCCAATATATCACTTAGTGATAATCACTAAAATAACTTTCAAATAACTCTTAATTATCACAATATATGACGTCATCATTTAGAGTTATTGGGCTTTAAGGTTATGGGATAGATTTTTAGAACTGAAGTTTAAAATTATAAAAAAATATTAAATTTTTTAAAATAAAAAGTATATTTTGATTATTTTTCTCTTAAATTCTATTTTTATGACAAAAAATCAAAAACAAAAAATCTATTTAATAGATTTGTCCAAGGTAAATTAGAAAGACTTTTCATCATTATTGATAAAAAAAGTTAATGTGAATATAATATAATAAAAATATTTAAATACAATTTCGTTATATAGGTCAATTTAAAATTTTGAAATATTTTCTATTTGATAGACCTAGTTTATTTTTTCTCTTCTACCTTGTCGGCTTATGGCTCTCAAAACTTTTTATACTTTTGCTGGCTTAATGAAACTCTTGTTTTATTTGAATATTAATCCAACAAAAGACCTAGTTTATTTTTTCTCTCTTCCTTTAATTAATTTTTATTTTGGAGTAATGAGAAACTCATTAATAACGAAATGCTCTAAGAAGAAAAAGATGGTATAAACTTAGCTTGCAAATGAAGCAAAATAAAATAAAATAGAGAGGAAAAATAACAATTCACAAACACTGACAAATAACAATAATAATCGTAAAATGTGTAAAATAAAAAATGGAGATTAAAAAAAAATCAAAAAGACAATTTGGAATGATGTAATACAATTCTCTTTCACAATTGTAGTAACTTAGAACATACTCAACCTGCAAAACAAATCCATCCTTCTCACAAGAACAATGCCACCAAACCGGAAACCACCATAGCGATTGGAGCTAAAGCCAGCGTCTGTGCAGAGTTCTTGTGCGATGACTTAGGTGAAGAAGCGTTTGATTCATCAGAATCAGCAGAAGGAGAATCAGAAGGAGAGCTAACCACAGGAGCAGGAGCTGGAGCTGGCATTGGAGGGACATCAGTTCCAAAGATTGCTTCTGGTAAAAGCACCCGGTTTACTTGGTAAACCGCCACAGGGTCAGTGGAGAAAACGCTGCTGCTGACTTTAGTCCTGGTCCAAAGCGTATCAATCCGAACCGTACCGGAAACATCAGTGAACTTCAAGGTGTATTGTCCACCAGCAAAAGTGTTAACCGGACCGGACTGGCTCAAGTTCTTGAACTCGGAAAGAGAGTAGTAATGAGGAAGAGCGTGGAAGAGAAGAAGCTGCTTGAGCTGGTCCTTTGTGAGGTTTGACAAAGGAGGATTCTTCTGAGCCTTGAAAGCATCGTCTTTTGGGACAAAGATGGTGACACCTTCCTCTGTGTTGTTGGCTTGGCTTTGGAATGTTTCGATGACTCCTGATGAGAGAAGGTAGTCGAGGAATGTGTGGAACGGTCCAGCTACGCTTAGAAGCTCAGTGAGATTCACGTGGTGTGGAGCTGGTGCTGGTGCTGGTGTTGGTGGTAGCATTGGAGCCGGAGGGCTTGCGGTTTTGGCGTTTGTTGATGCAGAGAAGATTAAAAACGCGACGGCGATAAAGATTGTCTTCGCCATTACTTCCTTGACTCTCTTCTCTCTTCTTTCTCTCTCCTGATGTCACAGATCAAACAATGCAAAGATCGAATCTTTATCAAGAACCCATGAAAACCCAACAAGTGATTAAACAGAATCTCAGATCCGGATCTGTTGAACTCATCTGAGACAGGTAATAGTCAAAGATTGTAACTAACAAACTAAAGTAGTCTTAGAGAATCAGATCTTGAACATTACTAAAAAGTTGAGACTGTCTGAAAAAGAAAAACAAACCGACACACTAACACACACATACAGAGACAGTAAAGTATCTAAAGTTGACACAGAATGCAGAAACAATGATAAGCTAAGTGAAGAGAAACTAGATCTGAATCAGACAAAACAGAAACTTAGTTTAAGACAACTGTAAGGAAAATTGTTAAAGTAGTTCAATGGCATTGTGATTAAACTGTAACCAATGTTGAAGAGAGAGGAGAGAGAGAGAGAGAGAATGAGGAGCTGACCTGAGCAAATAATGGTGAAATGAAGTCTTTCTTGGAAGATGGAGAGAGCAGAGGAGGAGGAAGAGAGGGTATTTAAAGAAAGTTTTTTAATAGTTTCTAAAGAAAAGAAAGGAAAGACAGGCTGTGTACTTATTTTTCTTGGGTGTTGTTGTTGTTGTTGCGGCACCGTCTGGTGTACTTGTTGTGTAACCGGTTATGCCGTTATCTATAATCATGTTTTTATTCATGATTTTAGTTTAACCTTAAGGCATAAAACACACTTATCTCTTATATCTAATTTATTAAGTAGGGTTTTATGTCTCCCTCAATCATTTATTGTTGCTTCAACTTTTCTCTCTTTTTTTTGGGTGTAAGGGTTTGATTGGTAAACAAATGAAGTGAATTCAGCTTACATGTTACCAAACAAAAAAAAAAAGCAAATGAAGTAAAAAGAGTTCTTAATGAGCCAAAAAAAATTCTCACATATTCTTACTTATTCTCACATACTCTTAGCTTTAATGAAATAAAACAATTCTGATTTTCTCACTACTTTTTTCCCAAATCAAATTTCAAATTTTTAGATCTCTATAATCGATGTCAAGTTTTACCAAATTCTACAGTTTTACTATATTCTAAAATTTTATTAAAGTTTACAGTGTTACAAATTTTTACAATTTACAAGTTCTACAATTTTACCAAGTTATATTTAAACGATTATACAACTTGGTAAAACTAGATACAAAGTTTTACTAAGTTGTATCATTGTCGAAGTACAATTTGGTAAAACTTTGTATCTAATTTAACCAAGTTCTACAGTTTTACATAGTTGTATTTGAAAGATTGTATAATTTTGTAAAATTTTGTGTATAGATTGAAGTTTTACTTTTACATTTTATATATTCTTGGAACATGCTAGATCTGTATCGCGAGAGAAAAAATCAAATAAGAAAAAGAAAAAAAATGAAGAAAAATTTTAAATCACGAAGATAGAACAACAAATAAGAAAAAGAGAAGAAGGAGAAGGGAGAGGCAAGAAGCGGAAAAGGAGGAAGAAGACAGAGGAGAAAGAGGAAGAAGAGATGATGGAGGAGGAGGAGAAGGAGTAGACGGAGGAGGAGGAGGAGGAGGAGGACGAAGAAGAGTAGGAATCGGCAGAGGAGAATAAAGCGAAAGAAAAAGCGGAAGAGGAGGAGAAGTAGAAAGAGGAAAATAAAAGAAAAGGAATTGAAAAAGAAGATGAAGACAAAACGAGAGAAATAGGCGTTAGATCCATAAATTTAAAGATAACGAAATTGAATTAGGTTTAATGGAATGTTCCATAAATAAGTAAATTCATTAAAGGGTCAATTTAATTTTTAATCATTTTTCAATTAAAAAAAGAATTAAAAATGAAGGAGTATACGAGAATATTTTTTTGGATCACGACTTTGGAACAATGGATTCGAAGTAAAATGAGTAAATATTTTTTAACCAAATTATATTTTTTTCTCAGTTGAAAATGTCTCTCTCATAAAAGGATGCAAATGTTTACATTGATAGTGCATAGTGGTCAGCACAAACAATTTTGTTTTTCCTTTCCACGAGTAAACCAATTAGAATCTAATGGTGCTAAAATAAAAGAAACATTTGATAGAATTTCGAATAAAATATTAGGCTCAGTATTTACAAAAATTATCTTGTTTAACCACAATAATAAATGAGATAAACTAAACATTTTGTGTATAAATTAACCTAAAAAATTTAGAAATACAAAACTCTCAAATTGCATAGTTTACATTATAATTTAATTGTCAATAATTTGTAGTTGATAAATAATAAACAAATTTAAACTATATGTATGCATTATCAAAAAGGCATCATTGTGTTCTAAATTATTCATCTTTATATTATTCGGATGTGAGGCAAGAAAAATAGAAAAGATGATTCTGTACTCTTATCAAATTCCTTCAATAATATATAAATACAAGTAACTCATTTTGTATACACTATTTTCTAGGACCGGACACAAATCCGGTATTTTTATTTTAGCTATACTTGATACTTAAGCTATTTTGGACGAGTAATAGAAATTTGGATTTGTATCAACTCTATTAAAATAGATTCATTATTTTTATCTACTTTAAAAAATCATATAGATTCACTTTATTAGAATTAATAAAATGATCATTTCATTATCTAACTATATCATTTACAACATAACAATTAAAAACATTTATTTCTATCTTATTTAATAAAAAAAGTGCATCAAATTCAAACACTCCTTGATATTATGTATTTACCATCCACTAATAATTAGATATCATCCAATATTTTAACAACTCAAAATTTGTTATGAAAATATCTTTTCATTAAAGTTTTGGGGAGAAAGATTTTTTTAATAATTAGATATCATCCAATATTTTAACAACTCAAAATTTGTTATGAAAATATCTTTTCATTAAAGTTTTGGGGAGAAAGATTTTTTTAATAATTAGATATCATCCAATATTTTAACAACTCAAAATTTGTTATGAAAATATATTTTTATTAAAGTTTTGGGGAGAAAGATTTTTTTAATTACCATAACTAAAACTCATTTTCATAACTTAATATTAAATGTATATTTTTATAATTTATTTTATATTCAAATTTTATTTTCCTTTTTAAAATAAAACTATCCGCACGGACGTGCGAATTCAACTCTAGTTTTTCTTATAATACTTGTTATTTCGAATACATGTTTAAAATGAATTACTTGCAAGCTAATTATTCCATTATTTTACTTGCTACTTGAAAACACCTATGAGTTACTTGTAAATATTATGAATATTTAAAAATTATTTGCTAAATGATATTACACTAATATGGACATGAATTTTTTTTGTTTACTCTATTTGGAAAAGAACATGGAAATGATTATATGTGATTTTTTTTTGCATATTATAAAGAAAATTTGAGTATAAAACATGAATCACTTGATATAAGAATATTTTTTTACTTCTCATAACAACAAAATGTCTTATATAGGCAAGTAATAAGTTATATCAAACCCGGTAGCTAATTTTTTTTCTATTCTTGTCTTGTATTTACGAGTATTAAAATTTTACTACTTGATACTTGACTTGATAAATATTAGAGGAATAAGGAGTATTGATGCCAAACCCTACACCAACTTGGAATAATACACTGCAAAAGTATCACCAGTATATAATATTGTTCTATTTCTATTTTATAATTAAAGAATATACAACCTATATTAGTATTTCATTACAAAATATATATTATTAAGAAAAAAACACAATTCCTTCCAGCGATGATCCTTCCACACTTAAAAAAAAAATCCAAGTTAGGGTGAAAATATATCTCGTTCTAAGATGAATATAACTAGATAATTTGGAAAAAAGTTTGTGATGCGGTCATCCAAACAGATTTCTATACCATCTACTTCGTACTTTTACGTGCATCTAGAATTACTCAATGATGATTGTATGGATGGGTTTTAGATTTTAGTTTTTTTTTGTTTTTAGATTTTTTTTTTAATTTTTGGTTTTTGATTTTACAGCATATTTTAGTTTTTGGAAAAATATGAATGCTGATTTTATTTTTTAGCTTTTGATTTTTTTTAAATAATTAAATATTTATTTCAAAATTATGATTTTTGATTTTTTTGTGGTTTTAGTATCTAGAAAAAATTGAATGATGAGTATTAATTTTACTATATTTTATTAGTAGTTTTTCTTTGAAGTTGAAATAAAAATTAGTAAGAAAATATTATTTACTATGAAAATTAGGGTGGACGTTAGGATATCCATTCGGGTTTGTTCGGATCTATTTGGGTTCCGGGTTGCTGGGGTTAAAGATTTCATCCTCATTCGACTATCTATAAATTTTGGTTTGGGTTTAGTTCAGATTTTTGTAGCTTCGGATTCAGATAAACCTTTTAAAATGTAAAATTCATTATATACTTTACATTTCTAAAAATTTAAAAATAAAACAAGATATTACATAGAATTCGAATAACATTTGGCAAAATAGCTAAACTTAACATATAAATTTGTTTGGCTAAAACTTGGATAGGGAATCAATAGATATTTCAGGTATTCTTGGTTTTTTCAGTAATGTTTAGCTATTTTAGACATTTATTTTGAATATATGTATATATTTTCAAGTATTTGGAAAACTTAAAAGTATCTTATATGTTTTGATATTTCTTTTATATATTAAATCTAAAAATAATCAATGTATTTAGGTATATAAATCTACTTTGGATATATTCGGGTACTCGACATACTTCGTTTCAGGTAGGGTTTTGTTTTGATTTTCTGAATACCAAAACTTTGAACTTGTTCGGATATTTAACCAATTTTGGTTCAGATTAAGTACTAATTTTTCGGATCTGATTCATATTTTACCCCAATCCTAATGAAAAAAAATAATACCACATAAAATATAGGGAAATTGTATTGCATAACCATTAAAAAATAAATAATTCACCATATAACCATATCAAAAGTATGGCTAGAATATGATACATATATTATGTAATATTACAATATATATCCCTAATCAATCACAACCATTGATTTATTTTTTCTTTCTCCCCCTCTTTATTTCATTTGATCTATATTTTATGTATCAATATAATTTAGCTAAATAATCCTATCTATAAAAAATATACATATTTTTTTGCATATGTTGTATCTTGTTTTTTTTTCAAACAGATAAAAATTTATTTCCAAATATACAAATTGTTATTAATAAGGATATTTTCATTCGATTCTATATTATTTGTATGAAATGACACATATTTATTTAAATCTTTGATCTATTTATTTTTCATTTTTTAATTATCTTTGTTTTTATTTTATTTTTCCTCCACTAGTTTTATTTGGTTTATATTTATATTTCATACTATATTTGTGAATTTCATTAGAGTTCTCTATATGCTTCATTACTTGAAATTTAGAAAGAGTATTTTCAAAAGTGTATTCATTATTCAGATTTTTAGTAAGGTAGTCAACTTAATGTATCTTTAAACATGTATCCATTATTCAGATTTTTAGTAAATAATATTTGTATTCACTACTGAATTTTTTTTAACAACATTCATAAATCTAATAAGAATAGTTCAAATTTAGAAAAACCTATCTATATTTACTGAGTATTTGTTTGTGTGTATTTATATACCTTTTATGTTTTTCTATTCTATTTGATAGTGTAGTGCAGTTCTATTCTATATATTTTTAGAAAAGACAAAATAGTTACACAAGAGAAAAGAACAATTTCGACAATATTTTTTTTTTGTAAAGTACACACATGGTTACTTATTACATTGACTAAGTCATATAGTCATATTCTTTATTTTTGTTTTCATTATGGTTATCAGCCAAATTAACCCTAAAATATACTTATTTATTTAATAAATTACTTTAAAAGAAAAGTAATGCAAACTAATTAGACGAACCACAATTCCTATATATATGACAATACATCTAATCTATTAAAATTGAAGTACAAATATGAAATAACCCTTATTTTTACATAATATTTACAAAGAATGTCACTGATATTATTCATGTATCCAAACATCTAAACATTGATTCTTAACAAGAAAAAAATAAATGTGAACTAAGCCCATTAACAATCTTTGTCAATTAAATTGAAGATTTCATAAAAAAATGTATATGTGTTTTCCAAAGTTTTATAATAAAAACCAAATTATACATATATATAGCATTAAATTAGTTTTATTTTTATTCATATTCATATAAGCTACGAACTATATTTGAACTATAAAAAACATAACAATGTTAATAATTTTCGATTATAATATGAACTTATTCATTTATAATAACAAAATCATGTAAATTTCCATAACAATTTAATGACTAAAATACATACTAATATTTATTATAAATGGTTATATATACAAACAAATATAATGTAATATCATTTGTACGATATATATCTAATAAGAATAACTTATGTAATTTATAAATTTAAATAATTTAATCACCATATAATACATATACACAATTAGGTCTAGGACAGATCGAATATCTCGGGTATTCTAGGATATACGGATTCAAATATGCATTCGTCGGATTCATAAAATTGTTATCCGGATACGGATATTTGGGGTTAGGATATTCGGACTAAAATCCGAATACACGCTGATATCCGAACATTTTTTTAATTAAAATTAACTATTAACCATCTATTTAGTCTATTTAAAACTATTATTTAAAAAGCTTTAAATCATTAAAATTTAATAAAATTTAATAAAATTAAAATTTTTGTTATTTCATATAAAAGTATATATAATATACATAGATAACTATAATTAAATTTGAAATATTTAATATTTGGATCCAATATCCAAGCCTAAAATTTTACTATCCGAATTTGTATTTGAATCAATCAAATCCATAAAATCACTATCATGATCCCTGAATATCCGTTTTTCGAAGCGGATGGGATCCTGAATCGGATAACAGATATTGAATATTAAGTTCAAGTCATATATACAATTATATCAAATAAATTGGTTAAAATATTAGACATTCACAAAAATCACTATCATGATCCATGAATATCAGTTTTTCGAAGCGGATGGGATCTCGAATCGGATAACGGATATTGAATACTCCCTCCGTTTCACTATGATACATGTTTTAGAAAAAAAAATTGTTTCATAAAAATAGATTTTTTATGTTTTCTATAAGAATATTTCAAACTTCAAGAAAATTAATTAACTTTATTGAGTTGCTATTGGTCAAAAATTATTGAAAACTGAAAATTACAGAAATCGATACATTTAATATAGTGATTTAATGCGTTTTCTTAATATGTGTGAAAACTCCAAAAATTCTATTTTTATGAAACAGATGGATTATTAAATTCAAGTCATATATACAATTATATCAAATAAATTAGTTAAAATATTAGACATTCACAAAAATAACATCCGCGCGGACGCGCGGGTCAAAGGCTAGTAACTAATTAAAAAAGACAACACAAACTAAAAAAAAAGCTATATTTTTTAAAAAATCTATATTTCAATATTATAAAAACATCGATAGTCTATATTTTAAAATAATATTTAATTCTACACATATTAAACAGTATACAATTGAGATTTAGTTAATTATATAATAAATAAATTTAAATATATTGTTATTAGTTGGAAAACTGTATACAAAATATTTATATATATATATATATATATTTAATGATGAATTTAAAATTTTATTTATATTTATGGGTTTTCTAAAATTTTATTAATCATTTTTTGGTCTGTTTAAAGAAATCAATAGTTCTAACAAAGTGTCTCCCGGTCTAAATTACAAGCATCTTAGTATCAACACCGGTGATTAAATTTATATGGTTTATGAGTACTTAGAATATTTCTAACTCATTGTTATTTTTATTTGTATAATAGTATTTATAGGAAATTTCATTTTAACCAGTTGCTAATTCTTCTTTTAATATATATATTGTTAAATTTTATGTTTAGAAGATTAGAAAATCTAGAAAAAGAAATAGTAATTTTTTTTATTTTTTTTTATTTTATATTTCAGACAATGTTATTATAGGGGAATACAATGGAGTAAACTCCATCTATATTATAGAAATTTCTATTTAAAAAAAGTAGCAAGTTAGAGATGGTATTATGTACTTGCGACAAAACCAATAATGAACTACTACTAGTTCGGTTCCAATTCCAAGCACTCTTGACATCATTTACAAAATGAATATCTAATATATTAATTTAGAGTCTTATTTTTATGTACTGAGAAAAATAGACATATTCATGTCTCATTAAAAATTAATCTATTATCCCTTATAAAAGTTATAAAACCGAAATTTAGGTTCATCGTAGTAGCTTCCAATATTTTTGTTAGTAACTACCCTATATCTGCTGAATTTTATTAGTATACTAACTAAATATCGAACTGTAATTGATATATATATATATATATAGAAAAGATATTTATATTCACCAAACTGCACTTGTGTATCTAGGAATATGCAAGATCCAGAGCTATTTTCTGTACTTTATTAATATATTTTCTATACTAATGATCTTATATTTGCAGAGAGTGAATAATAGGTTTAAAATATCTATATACACTAAATTGTATGTAGACTTATTTAAAATAATAGATAAGCCAGTATATCTTCACGTTCACTATATAAGTATTAAACTCGAATATGAACGATCACGACATTAGTAATACAAATCTAAACAACCAAACATGTAATCTAACGGTTTAGTGTTCACAATAATTTTTTTTCGGTTTTATAAATCAAACAACAAAAAACACAATCTGCGTTTTAATTAACGCGGATCAAAATCTAATTTGTTTTGTTTTTGAACGCAGCTACATCACATATTCACAAGATCGCTCCACTTCTTTTTATATGTTTATTTATATCTTTTATGACGAGAATATATGTTTTTTCTTCGCCAATTCTTTTGTATTAATTAAGAGAAAGAAATTCAACAAATAGTTCAAGCAACCTATTCAAGGAAATTTACAAATTAACAAGTGGTAAACATGACGAGAAGTACATTTGAACTCTAAATGAATTTAAAAATAGTAAATGTATTAAAACCCCATATGTATGGATCTATGGAACCTGATGTGTTAAGTTATTTCATTTGTGGATGTAGAATATTCTTTTTGTTAATACTTAAAGTTATAGGAAATAGAACCTTTGTTTTCAACCTTCTCTTAATTTAATATATTTGGGAAATTCTTAAAGTTATAGGAAAGAAAAACCTCAAGTTTTATTTTTCAACTTTTGTTGAGTAGGTGAACAAAATAATCGAATTTAATTGAATAGGAGCAATTATGAACATCATGCTTCAGGCACTGCCAGAAAAAAGAAGAGAACTTTTAGCAAATAATTTCCCATTCCAATTGTTTTAAGCGCAAATGTTAGTGTTGTTGCGCTCCTGAATTCGATTCACTGTGGGAAAGATTCTTTACGCCGGAAATAATATCAGTACCGACCGGTCCCGGGTCTGAAGGGATTATTTGGGTCGAAGGTCCAAAAATCTCTCAGTTAACAAAAAAGAATAATAATAATAATTTCCCATTATTCGTGGATTGCAAGTAAAACAGAAATACGGAAGAAACTTAGAAATGAAATTGGAATATGGATTGGTGAGCTTTCTTAATCACCCTTCCACATATTTTGTCTTCTCCTCTAATTTTTGACTCGTCACCAACCTTATGGTACTCGCTTTATTTTATTTTGTTTTTGATATTGTGCACGGTGTTTTTAATTTATTTCACGCAAATCATTCATATATCGTGTTTTATTTTGGACACGAACTTTACGTTCATATCCATATAATTGGTTCTAAAAACATTTTCATCTCAACTTTATATTTTACTCCGAAACGGAATGGAAAATGAAATCAACAAAAAAATAAAAATATTATTCTATTAATGAAATAATTTTTTATTTTTTTTGTTCATTACTCTATTTTTCGTTTCATTTTAAAATAAAAATATGAAGTGATGAAGGAGATGCCCTGATACCGTTAGATAATTTGTGGTGCTCTATTGTTTGTGTGTTTGTATCATGTTGTTGCTGTAAAACCACTCGAAGTAAGTCTTATGAACAAATAGAAACTAGCAAATACGAAGTCCAAAACCCACTAAACGCTCATATCGGATCAAATTCAGACCAGCAAAATCTGAACCGACCTAATCCTACGAGATTTGAGAAATTCATTCACAACTACAGTGTTTGATAATATATACATGCTTTTTATTTGCCTAGACGACTAAACTAACGATGGTTCCGTAGTACACTATCACGAGGACGATGATACCAAACTTTTATAAACAATGAAATTACCATTCGTTGTCACTTGTCATTATAAACAGAACATCAACCTTATCCAAAATACGTAATCACTAATCTAACAATATAACAAACCATAAATATGGAATATTAAAAAAATAAAAAAAATAAAAAATAAATATGGAATATTCGATTATTGGTGATACTTCAAATCCATGCAAATAACTCAATAAACTATGTGCCTATGAATCGATTTAGCAATTTTGTATGTCTTAATAGTTGCTTCTCACCGACAGAAGTGACAAGCAATTTCCCGAAATAATATAACCGATCAGATATGCTATTATACTATATATTGATCCATTCTTAAAGTTGGATTCAGTCAAAATAAATCATAATTCGAAAAATGATTACCTTACACCTATTTTGTCGGCTATGACGTGAGGAACATATTGGGAAAATGAAAAGAAGCATTATTTTCTAGATCTGAAAAATAGGGAAAAATGTTAGTTTAAACGACTTAAAGAAACCCTAGTATATCAAACTGAGAGAAAAATAACTTATCGGTGCGGACATGGTTTCAAATCTGCGAAAAGAATGATTATTAGTTTAATCGACTAAAATTTCTTGGCCGATGATAAAGGAGAAATGATTATCGGCAGCGCCGGCCCTATAAATTTCGGGGCTTTAACAAAAAAAAAAGGAACGATTTATTTATAAATTTTAAAGAAAAATATGAAAATGCAATATAAGCACTCGAACTTTTTAGTTTTTAAGGAGTTAAGATGATGCTTTTACCAACAAGACTACTAGAGATACATGGAAAATTAGGATTGAAATTTTAAATATTTGTTTAGGGCCAGAAGCTACAACTTCTAAAGTTTGTACTCAGGGCCGGTACTGCGGTCCATTAATGACATTCTCTGGCTGTGTAGACAGCAACAGACGATGAGAACATATATTTTTTCTTTGATAAAAGGTTTTAATTAATTTATAATATTTTTGTCATTCTAAGTTTTCCATAGATACAAAATTATCCAAGGATAAAAGTCCATATCTACCTCATGATCTTCAATGCTCCTTTTCTCCAAAAGAAAATAATTTATATTGACATAAATGTTGATACCGAAAAAAAATATATATATATATATATTTTTTTTTTTTTTTTTTTTTTGAATTTCTAGGGGAGTTCGGGCCTTGGGCCTTAATCTCCCCTAGGCCCGGAGCCAGCCTTTGCTAATACCATTTCTGGCGTAAAGCACTCCTCCCACGGTGGATCGAACCCAGGAGCACAACAGCACCAACGCCTGCGCTTAAACCAACTGGGCTGCCACATCCGTGGTTACCGAAAAAATATTTGAGTACGATGAAATTGTTGATAAGGACCATGCTTGCAATGCTTGCATTAATATTCATGCTTTTTTGTTAAAATTATATTATTGATGTTAAATTCCTATATTGCACGCTACAAAAATAGACATACTTATGATAACATATATTTTTCTTAGTATAATACCAACAACCGTATATGTTTTCATATCTTCATCTACAAGAAGAGCAAAGGCATGAACGGAAATATTAATATAATATGCTAATATAGACCCGGTATAAGATTCATGCATTTTTTTTTGTTGAATAAGATTCATGCGTTGCATGTTTCAAAAAAAAAAAGATTCATGCATTGCCATGAAGACATTAATATTATCATGTGTATGATTATCTCACCGTCCAAGATATATGAACAGCGTGATCCTATTGTGTTACAGATAATGTTATTTTTGGCCGGACAATCTTAAATAAATTATTTTTCAATATAAGTTGTTGAAGGTGAGTGACCGCGTAGCATAGAATCAAGAATCATCCAACCCTCAAACACAACTTTTAATCATTAACTGGCACTCCACTCCTGGGACAAGACAGCTAATCATGCATAATTAAGGCATCGTATCTTTATACAGCCGTCCCGATAGTCCCCACCAAGTAGGCCAATCCTCACTAGATGGAGGCAAACCATTGATGATGAAGTTGTATTCCTTCTATTGTTCAAGCATCGTAAGAACATCATTAGTGGTAAAATAGTAAGTAGAGTCTCTCACTAATATTTTTATTAGTATGTACACAATTTATTTAATTATTTTACAAAATTAAATAAATACAGTAAAATGATGCCACATGTATTCACAGTTTCTTTAAAAAGTAGAGAAACTTTTTCCATAGGTACGATTCTTGCTCTCTTTCTTCTTTTTTAAACTTTTAATATTTTTATTTTAAATCTGCTAGAAACTTATGAATTTGAACCACTGTGAGTGCTCTAACAATTTCAGGGAAGTACAAAAGAAAAAAAAGAAAAAAAAAACTTCAGCCAAAGTTACATTTAGGTATGAGCATTTTACTCGATACCCAAACCAATATCCGAATCCGATCCAAAAAACTCGAACCGAAATCCTAACCAAAATAGCAAAATACCCGAACGGATATTGATTTAAGAGACTGGATATCCGAATCCGAACGGATACCTAAAGATAACCGAACATACGTATAGTTAACCTTATATTTCTAGTTTACATCTCTCATTTTATTTAAAATATTTATATTAATGTTACACATACTTTAAGATCATATAATATAAATACAATTACAAAACAAATTATTTGATATTCACTTAAAATGCATGTCACGCTTTTTGTTTCATGTATTAACAAAAGTTACATCCAAAATTTAAAAACAATAATCAAATCAATGTCTTTTTATTTTTGAAATGCTATCTCCAAATCTATTAATCATTCAGTCTATTAAAAAATAAAAATCAGTTAAATGAAAGTTATATTTTTAAATACAACAAACTTGAAAAATGAATTTTTTTCTTCTAAATCTAAATATCCAAACCCGACCTGAAATAACTGAACCCAAACTAAAAATATCCGAACCCGACCCAAACTACAGAAATACTCGAACGGGTTCTATATTTCTATGCTGAAATACCCGAAAATCCAAAATCCAAAATATTTGACCTGAACAAGAATGGATATCGGAACGCCTACCCCTAATTGCATTCCTTGTAAAAACGCTTTTACTTGTTAAATTAACTTTTAAATTCTACAAAACAAAGAGGTTAAATTAGCTTTCAATTCTCACCTGTTTTGATCGCTCTTAAAATTTATAAATTAAAACTAAACTAGAAATCCAAGCAAGATTTTTTTTTAATCACGAGGTGTCTTGGTTTTCAGCCCAAATAATTCTCTTGGGTCCGAGACCAGTCGACACTAATATCATTTTTGATGTAAAGCATCCTCTCAATACAAATTGAATATGGGTGGCAATAGTTGCAGCTGCAATATCTTTACCACCAGACTAAGTTGTCCCGGTAAGATTTATGGGAAGATGATTATATATATCTTACCTCAATGCATGTATACAGCCGCTTTTCATCTCTTTGGACCAATCCGTTTCTGACCATTTGTTTGGTCACGTTCTCGACAATATGGAATAAGGTTATTTTTTTCCTATTGTTGTGCTAGATGATTACCGCATTTTTTTTTGTTCCCAAAATCCTCTCGTACTGTGGTAGATGGACTATGTTTTTATGTATCTTTGATGGGCTATGCTTAGAAATTTAAGATAGGCTCAAGTTTTGTCTGGGCTTGCTGCAATAAGGGTGAGATTAAGAGCCATAGAAATGTAAGATACAGGAACGAGAGTCCTATAGTAATTAGCGGTGTTTTATTCTTCTATCTCTCCTTGGGAAATTTTCTCTTTGTATCTTGGAAATTTATAATAAATTCCGAATCATACACTGCACGTTATTTAAACGTAGTTATATCTTGTGTTGTTTTTCTTGAAGAGTGTTCGAATCCGTGAGAGTTCAAGCTATTCAATGACTAACTGACTCCAGCACATATATTACACTTAGAATTATGTCATATACACAAAAAGAACATGCATTTTTGGCCAATTTCCAAGCGAAATACAACATGTATTTCTTTTTAAAACGAAGAGTAATTCTACTAAAAAAATTATCACGCACGCAGTTTATCTTATCTTCATCGTTACAATATTTAAATGATAAGAGAGAATCTTGAAGTAGAATTTTCATAACGTTAACTTCTCGAGATCTTAGTAACGTCTCCCCTAACGTGCGCATATGCTGCAACAGCTACGAAAAGTTGATCTTCTTCTCTTCTTTTTATATCAATCTCTCCTCCTTTTTCATAGATACTTATATCAAAGACCAACCCTAAAACATCTCCCAAAGTAAGTTCAAGAATGTTTCGTAGTCTATAGTTTGCAAATACTTTCACGAGTGATGCGTGAATTGTATGATGTTTTTATCATGGAACTCATCATTCACTAAAGAGAGATATCATGACTCTTTGTCGTTAACAAAAATGTCTTCTAAATCGTCTGAAATCTCTTCATCTATTTCATCAAAATATTTTATATTATAATCAAAACTAGGTTAAGACCCACGCCTTACAATGTATGAACATGTATACAAATTAATTTTACATATTATTATTGATTTTGTGTTCATTTACGTATTAGGAAATAGAAAATATATTGCATAGTTGAGAAAAAATAAATTATCATATATATAATTATATTGGAGTAAGCACATAAATAACAAAACACTTTTTCTACAATAATTTTTATTGGTTAATAAAAAACATTTATTTAGTTTATATGGTATATAATTAAATTTAAATGAAAATGCATAGATATATAGTATTTTGATATGAATATTTATTAATTGAAGTTGGCTTTCTACTAACTTTGTTCTCACAAGTTTCCAAAAATGTATTTGATATGTTAAATTAAATGATTTTATACACATTAATAGATTATTTGTTAAGATATTTGCTTACAAACATATTTATAATAGAAATTTACATAGTGAATATTTATTTCAAACATTTTAAACTTAGTAAAATTTTTATTACTTTTAATAAAAATATAAATAGTGTTTAGTTTAGTGTTTATAAAAATACTCTAAACTGCAAAATTATATTATTCTTAAAATTATTATATAAAAAGTTATAATGGTTACTTTTTTGAAAATTGCTGTAAATAGTTTTTATGATAATAAATATAATTTTACATTTTAAATATAAATAATAAAAGAGAAAAAAATTATACATAATTAATTATCTTTTAAGTGTAGAAGTTAGAAAAGCATATTGATATATCAATTTAATCAGTAATCCAGTACAAATTACAAAGCAAAACTGGAAAACTTTTCTTATGTTATTGTCTTGGGATTTTCATAGAAGCAGTATCTATATTACCATAACTTAAATTTTATTTTTTAAAAATAACTTCGATCAAAAATATATTAACTTTTGAGTTTACACTTTAATGATTATTGTTTAGGGTTTAATGTTAAAAAGATGAGGTTGAGTTTCAAAAAATTTATAAATATTTTAAAGTTAATTAAGTCCATTTTCATCATAAATTTAAGATATTTTTTGTAAAACGTCATTTATTAATAGTAAATTTGAAAAGTAGTATCAAATTTGTGGTAAAATCGAAATTTCTCTTTAAATTTGGCTGATTTTGAATGAGGGAGGATGTCATGTAGTAACCGAGACAGTGGCTGAATTCTAGGAAAGAAGTACCATCGGAAGCGTTTCTTTTGCATCTATTGTTATCTAATTGTAACCGTAACCACTTATTCAATTCTTAAACGTAGTAATTGTTGTTAATGCTCAAACTTTGAAAAACCGAAGCGAGATAATATATATATATATAGACACATAGATGTCCAAAAGATATATATATTCCCATTCCATAACAAACCATTTCCACATAATCTAAAAATAGATGGACACTCTTATAATGGTATCGATCATGACCCTAGTGCTCTTTGTTAGCTCTGGATCTGCACGAGCCGCCACACTTATCGTATCCAACCAGATGCAGAGACGTGCGAATGTTCCGGTCTTCGTGACGTGCCATGGCACAATTCCTAGGATGTCTAAATCCATACCTTTGGGTCAAGTTTCGCTGATAAATATTCCACACACTAGCGGACAAAATGCGACTATCTCACCCACTGCTGGAGAAAATAATAAACCGGTGAGATCTAGAGTGTCGCAGACGGCGTCTTGCGTAGGAACGTTTGGGGGTGAAGCACAATTCGCACCCTCTTTGAGGATGTACCATTTGTACGATTCAGACACAGATTCTACGGTGTGTTTCGTTGTTGCCAAAGACGATGGGTTCTACCTATGGAGCAATGACAATCATTCTTGGCAGAGGATTCCTTCGACCATTATCATCTGATTCTTCCAAATTTACGTTTCAATTTCGAATGCTATATTAATAAATTAACCCATTAATTTAACGTAAACATTATCATGGAAATGAAATATTGGTGGTTACTGAAAATACTTTATGGTTTAAATATAACGAGATCATTTTTTTCCTTAATCTTAAACATATCATTCACTATTAATCCTTCTCAATAGTCAAGCTTGGACAACTTAGAAAGTCAAGAGACTAATTAGGTAGACATTTATTATTTTCTTAGAATTATATTCGCTTAAACATTAGAAACACTGAGCAAGCCTTCCTTGCGTCCAAGTCTGGAGCATTTGTAAGGAAGTTTTTGGCTGATCCATCGGAACCATGTGTCCAGCATCATGAACCTGTCCCACAAGACAAAAGAAAAAAATATATTATCTTTAGTGGCATTTTAGATTAAAATAGGTTATATATGTTCATAAGTTTTTATGGTTTACCTTAAGAAAAGTGAGAGGACCATGATTCTTCATTAAACCGGCTTCTTTACCATCTATCAAGAATGGCACTGTCTTGGCTGATCCAAATTCCTTATGGCCTGACCAATTCATCTGCTCAACCCACCTGGAGTTTCCTATATAAACAGAGAAAGTGAACCAAGTAAATGGAAAACATTTAAACTAACAAGAAGGAAGATATGTTGTTGATCGATCTTACCAAGCCAATTGCAAAGGAAATCATATTCCCCTGCATAAACTAGAAGATGGATTCCATCTTCGACAAGAGCTGGGATCTTAGCCCTATTAACATCACCACTGCACAACTTAAATTTGTTGTCGCCAACTCCTAAAGCTTTCCGTACGTTTTCTTGGTTCAAGAATGTTTGCACATTCCAAATGTCATAGCACAGTGGTCCTACACATGTTTCCTCACGTCGTAGTACTTCAAAATAAAAACAGAAAAAGAAAGAACCAGTTTTAAACAAAAAACATAACCAAAGAAAGAAAGAAAACACTCGGATCCTTACGTTCATGCCTTCGTTTCCTGAAAGTATCTGCTCAGGGATTTGGTTGCAGATACTGTAAGAAGAAGTACAAGCTGAACCACCATCACGATCTGAAAAAAAATTAACAAATAAGAATTGTTTTACAAAAAAAAATAAAATAATCAAAACCATATCCGATATAATTGAAATGATGGGTTTTTATATAAATTACTGCATATTCTTATGGAACTTTGGCAGTCTAAGTAAACTTGGTTGAGACTTTCATGATCAGACTGGGAGATTAACTTCATCTCCAGTGCATAATCCGCATAGGCTCCATACTGGATCTCCGGGTTGATTAGACCGTTACCAATCGCAACACCCTTGTTTTTAACCAAAATTCAAACAATAAACTTCTAGTTAATATAATAAATAAGAAAACATATTTACAAATAAATAACTTGTCAGGGTTTAAAACAGACTTTAAGGTTTATTGGAATCCCTTCATCGTTCTTGTTTCCACTGCGAATGCGAGAAGCTAAAGCGGGAATGTAATGACCATCATACGATTCACCAGTAATATAGAAATTAATTTTCGCGAGTTGTGGATGGTCTTTGAAAAAAGCCTACCAAATTTCAAAAAAAATAGCCACCCAAATCATTATAGTTCAAAGAACATGTTTTCAAGAATTAAAAAAAAATAAAAATAAATAAACAACAACAATGGAACCTGAAGAAAATCGTAAAGGTCATTGCTCACGCCAGTCTCGTCGTGACGAAGAAGGCTAGTGTCCGATATGTTACTGAAACCAGTCCCAACTGGTTGGTCGACGTAAATTATATTAGAGACCTGTTAAACCAAAAAAAGTTATATAGCAACGTTTCTTTTTTTTTGATAATCCAGGGTTCTCCGCTTCGCGAGTCATTCCCTGGGCCCGGTCAGGCAGCGGTCTACTTCACCCGGGAGGGTATTAACCTGGACCGAAGCCCAGTACCACTAATGGTGATATGGAAGAGGAAGTTCGCCTCCGGCTAACGTCGAACCCGGGAACATGACAATTGGCCTCCAAGGCTCTAACCAGTAGAGCTACCTCATCCCGTCAGATAGCAACGTTTCTTGACTGAAAAGAAATACACTTTTTAAAAGAAAAAGAACCATGCAAACCTTGTCCCAGCTATACTTGTTCAAAGAGAGGGAGAGATTCTGAGAGAGAGTGAATGGACCGTTCTCATTGAACAGAGCCACACTGCCACTGCAACCCGGTCCACCGGTTAGCCAGAGTACAACTGGATCGGTAACGTTGTTCTTTGACTCAAAGAAGAAGTAGAACATTCTGCCGAAAGCAGAATCAGAAACGTCATTCAAATAAAATAAAATAAAAAAAAACTGTTTTTAATGCGTTAATATGTCAAACCCTGATTCAAAAGTTCACCTTGCTGGTTTTGAATGCTCGAGGGTGTAGTACCCAGCGTGACGTGCTAGTTCATCTACGGAAAGACCGCTAACATGCTCTTTTTCCGAAGACAAGACAGAAACAAATAGAAGGAAAATCAGAGAAAAATATATGACTTGCATGTTTTGTTTTTTGTAGGAAGAAATGAGTTTGTAGTGTAATCAAGGAATCATGATCATCTCTGTGTTTTATAGAGTGGGTTCCTTAATTTTATTAATTTTTATTGATTAATAAAGATAAATATGAGAAGACATGCATTCGAATGGATGGTTTTTGGAACACCCCATATCATATGTAAGTTATTTTTCTAATTAAAGAGCACCACATATGTCATGTTATTCAGAAATAAATGGACGCATGTAAATATGAACATACCAAACCAGTATAATCTCTCATTAGTAACGTACGATACATGAATTCTTGTATGTATTTAGTTGAGTATATAGAGTATACCTATCTAATAATGTAAATGCTAGCTATATTTGTTTTACTCTACTGATTACTTGTAGTTCGACTTTGTGAAAGTTGAGGTGTCGTGATCTGCTTTTGCAGAATACGTCCATATCATCTCCTAAAATATGTTAATTATTGCATGCAACTTAATGACAATATCTAAGCTATTTCTCACTCGCAAGCGAATAAAAAGAATGCATATTTTTCATATAATAACTAAGAAATTAGAATTAGGTTATTAGGAATACTACGATATAGGTATCCTTCTTAAGATGGTGGGTATCTCAAGAAGACATTCTCAACAAAATATCCGGTTTTGGCTACAAGACATCAAGCATTAGCTTAAGGCCAATTCAATTGGTTGATGTTGATGAGTTATATGTGAATTGGTAATGACTAATGAGTTAAAGAGACGACGTGCTTCTATTTCATTTATGTACTCTTGTTATTATTATTTTGATTCTACATATACTAATATGCTAATATGGCTATGACCATCTCAGTAAATATTATGCACTCAGACATCTTTAGATCATGCAGCTGATGGTCATGATCATAATATTTTTTACACACAACAGCGTCTTGAAAACTCATTGGTTTTGTCTCTTTTAATCTAACCTTTGGTTTTAGTGTCTGTCTTTTGAATTTTCTCAATACAACCTCGACAGTGGAAGTCCACCTTCAACACCGTCGTTTTTTTTGAATGAATGTTAAATTTATTAAAGACAAAAAAATACTTTTATACAATAGATGTGCCATTGTTTAAAGGAAAACTTTGAATTGTTACTCGTAATCCTCCTTCTTCTCGTTGTTCTCTCTCATCTGGTTGAGAACCAAACTCCCATAGCTTTACTGTATTTTCCATTTGCACAGTCTCGTAGAGTGTCTATGCGGTTGCGGACTTGTTTATCAATATACTTGACCAAATGAGCTGAGTTTTTTGAAGAATCTCCATGTCTCTGGCCATTTCTCTCCCGCCAAATAGAGTATAGGGCTGCCTGGAATGTGTACCGAATCAGAAACAGAGATGTACTTTCCCTTGTCGTGTCCATTAACAATACAAGGAGCTGAGTCCAGTTGCTTGTGTAGTGCATGCCAATGAGTCTTTGTGTCAGCTCTCTCCAAACCTTTTCTGAATATGGGCAACAAAAGAACAAATGATCCCATGTTTCAATCTGACCTTTGCAAAGAACACAAGTAGCATCAGCCTGTGGATTCCATTCGGTCACCGGTTGCAAGTCTGTCTCTGATTATGAGCCAAGTGATTACGGAGTATTTCGGGATAGCAGCTGAGAACCATACCCCTTGATACCGACTAACTTTTAAGATTGGTTGTCTCAGTATTTGCCACGTCTGGCTAGTACTAAAATCTTGATTAAAATTGTCTCCAACTCCCTTCCATAATATGATATCATCAGTCTGTCCCAGACCTTGATTTCGCAACTTCAATATCTCATTTTCTATACTGATTAATGTTGAAACTCTATGTCTCCTTCTGCGATATTGATTAACAGCCATCTCCACAGTAGCATTGATATGGATACCAAGATCAATACAACCACGAGGTCCTGTCAAATCGAAAAATCTTCCCAACGGGGACCATTTGTCGAACCAGAAAGAGTTTGGACACCATTATTGACTTCTTTAGGAGGCAAGATCTCTCCCTGTATTTTAAGATCCTTTTCCATATCCAAGAACCAAGCGAGCTTTTCGAGTTTGTATTCCAAAATGAGCTTTTTCTTATGAGATATTTCTGGATCCATTGAACCCAAAGACAGTCGCTGAGAGAATGCGCCATATTAATTTCGGGACACATACTTGATTAACTTCTTCCAGGGGTCGCAATCCAAGACCACCTTCAGTTTTCGGTTTGCACACTTTAGACCAAGAAATCTTTGCTTTCTTTGTGTTCATATCAGGTCCAGACCATAAAAAACCAGAGCAAAGTTGATCAATTTTGTTTAGACATATATTTGGTAGCTTGAACACAGACATCCAAAAGTTTTTTAGACTATGCATGACTGAACCGATAAGCTGCAACCGCCCTGTAAATGACAAATGACGCATTGTCCATGATGTAACATGTTTCCTGATACGCTCAACAAGCGGACTGTAGTTCTGAACAAACATTCTTTTTGAAAATAGAGGAAGCTGCGAGTTGAATATGGGTGGCGGTAGTTGCAGCTGGAATACCTTTACCACCAGACTATGTTGAGTTAAGCTAGAAATAACTTGGGTGTCAAGTTACCTAATTCTATTGAGCTATAGAATAGGAAAATATCTATTTTGTAATTCCTAATGAGTTTAGAAAAGTGTAATTCATATATTTAAGATGCAAGGGTGTTTGCATATCTTATGAGTTGAAAGAATCTTAGTTTTGAGCAAGTTTTCTAAGACATTGAGATATCAATAAAGAGTTTTAGAGTTTGAGTTAAGTCTTTGATTCAATATTTGGTATCAGAGCATATATTGAGTCAAAGAGAGCATGGGAGAAATCGTTGCAGTGAATAGCAACAAGAACAGTGACTCGTCGTCCATTCAGTGTCCGCAGCTTAATGATATTAATTATACTGTATGAACAATAAGGATGCATGCGGCGTTAAAGGTTCATAAGGTCTGGGAGGCCATTCATCTAGGAGATATCGGAGAGAAGAATTATTTGGCAAGAGCATTATTATTCCAGTCGATACCGGAATCATTATTGATGCAAGTGGGAAACCTTACTACCGGAAAAGAGATTTGGGAGGCAATAAAGTTGAGGCATATGGGAGCTGACCATGTACGAGAAGCACGCTTGCAGACTTTAAAAGCTGATTTTGACAGATTTAAGATGAAAGACACCGACTCCATTGATAGTTTTGTCGGGAAACTCTCTGAATTATCAACAAAGTCTGCAGCTCTGGGAGAAACTGTAGAGGAACCGAGGATCGTTAAGAAATTTCTTCATAGCGTACCAAGAAAGAAATACATACACATCATCGCTGCCTTGGAGCAAGTTCTTGATCTAAATAAAAAAATCTTCGAAGACATCGTGGGACGGTTGAAAGCATACGAAGAGAGAATCTCAGAGGAGGAAGAAGAGAAACAAGAAGAACAAAGTCAAAATAAATTGATGTATGCTAATAATGACACACAAGCGCACCCATAAGGCTATCAAGACAGATACGACTCCTCTAGAGGCAGAGGCAGAGGTGGTCGACATGAGTATCGAGGAAGAGGACGTGGTCGGTATGGGTATAATGGCGGAGGCTACAAGCGAGATGCATCCAGAGTTGTGTGTTTCAGATGTGATAAGCTTGGGCACTTTGCTCAGAATTTTCCAGATCGCTTACTTAAACTCCAAGAAACACATGAAAGCGAGACATATACTACACATGAAGCTGATGAATTGATGGTTAACGAGATTGTGTATCTCAATGAACAGAAGGTGATACCCACAAACCTTGAGAGGACGGCAGCTGAAGATAATTTGTGGTATTTAGACAATGGAGCCAGCAATCACATGACGAGTAATCTAGAGTACTTCTCAAAGATCGATAGAAAAATAACCGGAAAGGTGAGGTTTGGGGACGATTCACGGATAGATATAACTGGAAAAAGGCTCGATTATATTCACAACCACTGGTGGTGAAAAGAAAAATTTTTCAGATGTTTACTACATTCCAGAGCTCAAGAGTAATATTATAAGCCTTGGACAAGCAACTAAGGCTGGCTGTGAGGTGAGAATGAAAGAAAAACTGGTTGTTCTTATATGACCAAGATAATAAGATCATTGTAAAGTCAAAATGATCACCCAATCGACTTTACAAGGTCATCATGGAGGTGGAGTTAAAGAAGTGTTTGCAGTTAGCTCTTCATAAGGAGTCGTCGAGGTGGCACTCACGCTTAGGACATGTGGGTCTGAGAAATATGAAGCTTATGGTTGACAAGGATATGGTAATTGTTATGCCTTGTTTTGAAGTAGAGAAGGAGACATGTGGAAAACAAATTCGAAGCTCGTTTCCAGCAGCAAGATTGTACCGTGCAACAAAAGTTCTTGAATTATTACATGGAGATCTATGCGGTCCGATCACACCGTCCACAGCCGGAGGAAGTAGATATGTCTTCGTGCTAATCGATGACTACTCGAGATATATGTGGACCATTCTCATGAGGGAGAAGAGTGAAGCTTTTGTCAAGTTTAAACGTTTCAGAGCTATAGTAGAACATGAGACAAGTGCTAAGATCAAGACTTTACGAACTGACAGAGTAGCAGAGTTCACATCACTAGATTTCAAGGAGTACTGCGATAGCATGGGCATAGAACGCGATCTCACAGCACCATATTCACCTCAGCAGAATGGAGTTGTCGAGAGGAGAAACAGAACCGCTACTTGAGATGACGAGAAGTATCTTAAAACATATGGATGTTCCAAATTACTTATGGGGTGAGGCGGTTAGGCATTCAACCTATCTTATCAATAGGATAGCAACGAGAACTCTAGTACTTCAGACTCCTTACGAGAGTTTCAAAGGAAGAAAACCAAATGTAGGACACATAAGGGTCTTCGATTGTGTTGTTCATGTGAGAGTATCCACGCCACATCTGAAGAAGCTGGATGATAGGTCGAGAACTCTGGTTCATCTTGGTACTGAACCAGGAACAAAAACTTATCGACTTCTTGATCCAACTACTCGGAGGATAGTAGTTAGTAGAGACGTGGTATTTAGTGAAGAACAAAGATGGAAGTTGTCAGAGTTAGAGAAAGAGGAGCAAGACAATGCAAGAATTATCGATTTTGGGTTCAGAGGAGTTGGAGAAGAAGTAGTTTCTCGAGATAATGCGATAATAAACGAAGAAGAAGAAGTAGAAGAAGTGGACGCAGAGTCTACAGGGAATGAAATTCAAAACGAATCACCTGTAATTCTGAGACGATCTTCTCGCACCAGAAACTTACCAAGTTATCTCGACGACTAAGAGCTCTTAGTGGAGGAAGACGAGATGTATGAGACACTTTGCGAGATTGAATGTGATCATCTCTTAATGCTCGTGAATGCAGAACAATGGAACTATGAGGAAGCAAAAGAGTTGAAAGTGTGGAGAGATGCTTGTGAGGATGAGATTAAATCGATAATAAATAATGAGATGTGGGTTCTTGTTGATCTTCCACCACATTGTAAAGCGATAGGATTGAAGTGGATCTTCAAGGTTAAGAGAAATTCTGATGGGAGTATCAAAAAATACAAGGCGCGTTTGGTGGCAAAAGGCTACATACAGAAACACGGAATATACTTTGATGAAGTCTTCGCACTTGTCACACGGATTGAGATAGTTCGTTTGATCATTGGAATAGCAGCTACACGAGATTGGGAACTACATCATCTTGACGTTAAGACCGAATTCTTGCAAGGTGACTTGAAGGAGGAGGTTTATGTGTCTCAACCGGAGGGTTATGCCATCAAAGGGAAGGAAGCTAAAGTCTACAAACTTAAGAAGGCACTCTACGGTCTTCGTCAAGCTCCAAGAGCATGGAACAGAAGCTTAATACAGTGTTGATCGAGCTGAACTTTGTTCGATGTTTGAAAGAGCCATCTCTTTATCGAAAGAAGAAGTAAGATCATCTTTTGGTAGTAACCGTTTATGTAGACGATTTACTCATAACGAGATCTAGTTTGGCCATGATCAACGACTTTAAGAGGGATATGGCAGCCAAGTTTGACATGACAGACCTCGGTAGACTGAGCTATTACCTCGGGATAGAAGTCACACAGAAGAAGAGGAGTATAATTTTGAGTCAAGAGAAATATGCTCCAAAGATCCTAGAAGAAGCCGGGATGAAACAGTGTAATGCAGCACATATACCTATGGATGCTAGTCTGAAGTTGGGCAAGGCAGAAGAGGAAGATAGTGTGGATGAAACAGAGTATCGAAGACACATTGGTTGCTTACAATATTTGATACACACAAAACCTGATCTTGCGTGTAGCGTGAGAATTCTAAGTCGTTATATGCACTGTCCAAAAGAGTCTCATAAGGCTGGACTGAAACAAGTTCTGAGATATCTACAAGGGACTTTATCGCATGGCTTAAGGTTTGAAGCAAGACCGCAAGAAGGGTTAATAGGTTACAGTGATAGTAGTTACAATGTTGATCCAGACGATGGGAAAAGCACCACTGGTCATATCTTCTATCTTGGTGGGAATCCTATCACATGGTGCTCTCAGAAACAAGAGATAGTTGCTCTTTCATCATATGAAGCTGAGTTCATGGCTGCAACAGAGATAGTGAAGCAAGCCATATGGTTGCAGGATCTTCTTACTGAGATTTTTGGTCATACGAACAAGAGGGTGGTGATAAGAATTGAAAACAAGTCTGCTATAGCTTTGTCCAAGAACCCGGTGTTCCATTGGCGTAGTAAGCACATTCACACAAGGTTCCATTTCATTAGAGAATGTGTTGAGAAAGGACTTGTGAGTGTAGAACATGTTGCTGGAGTGAAGCAAATGGCTGACATACTTACAAAAGTACTTGGAAGGATTAAATTTAAAGAGATGAGAAGTCTCATTGGAGTTCAAGAGTTGAAGAATGGAAATTTCAAGCTTAAGGGGGAGAATGTTGAGTTAAGTTAGAAATAACTTGGGTGTCATGTTACCTAATTCTATTAAACTATAGAATAGGAAAATATCTATTTTGTAATTCCTAATGAGTTTAGGAAAATGTGATTCATATATATAAAATGCAAGGGTGTTTGCATATCTTATGAGTTGAGAGAATCTTAGTTTTGAGCAAGTTTTTTAAGACATTGAGATATCAATAAAGAGTTTTAGAGTTTGAGTTAAGTCTTTGATTCAATAGTCTAACTTGTCCCGGTAAGATTTATGGAAAGATGATTATACATATCTTACCTCAATGCATGTATACAGCCGCTTTTCATCTCTTTAGCCCAATCCCGTTCTCACCATTTGTTTGGTCACGTTCTCGACAATATGGAATAAGGTTATTTTTTCCTATTGTTGTGCTAGATGTTTATCGCATTTTTCTTTGTTCCCAAAATCCTCTCGTACTGTGGTAGCTGGACTATGTTTTTATGTATCTTTGATGGGCTATGCTTAGAAATTTAAGATAGGCTCAAGTTTTGTTTGGGCTTGCTGCAATAAGGGTGAGATTAAGAGCTATAGAAATGTAAGATACAGGAACGAGAGTTTTATTCTTCTATCTTTCATTGGGAAATTTTCTCTTTGTATCTTGGAAATTTATAATAGATTCCGAATCATACACTGCACGTGATTTAAACGAAGTAGTTATATCTTGTGTTGTTTTTCTTGAAGAGTGTTCGAATCCGTGAGAGTTCAAGCTATTCAATGACTAACTGACTCCAGCACATATATTACACTTAGATTTATGTCATATACACAAAAAGAACATGCATTTTTGGCCAATTTCCAAAATACAACATGTATTTCTTTTTAAAACAAAAAATAATTCTACTAAAAAAATATCACGCACGCAGTTTATCTTATCTTCATCGTTACAATATTTAAATGATAAGAGAGAATCTTGAAGTAGAATTTTCATAACGTTAACTTCTCGAGATCTTAGCAACGACTTCGCTAACTTGCGCACATGCTGCAACAGTTAAGGAAAGTTGATCTTCTTCTCTTCTTTTTATATCAATCTCTCCTCCTTTTTCATAGATATTTATATCAAATATCAACCCTAAAACACCTCCCAAAGTAAGTTCAAGAATGTTTCATAGTCTATAGTTTGCAAATACTTTCACGAGTGATGCATGAATTGTATTCGATGTTTTTATCATGGTACTCATCATTCACTAAAGAGAGACATCATGACACTTCTAAATCGTCTGAAATCTCTTCATCTATTTTATCAAAATATTTTATATTATAATCAAAACTAGGCTAATACCTGTGCCTTTCAATGTATGAACATGTATACAAATTAATTTTACATATTATTATTGATTTTGTGTTCATTTACGTATTAGGAAATAGCAAATTTATTGAATAGTTGAGAAATGAGTAACTATTATTATATAATTATATTAGAGTCAGCACATAAATAAAAAAAATCTACAATAATTTTATTGGTTAATAAAAAACACTTATTTAATTTATATGGTATATAATTAAATTTAAATGAAATCACATAGATATATAGTATTTTGATATGAATATTTATTAATTGAAGCTGGCTTCCTACTAACATAATTTTATAAATATATGTATATTTTCTTGACGAAAAATTTAAAACCATTAATCACAAAAATTTTAATGTGAGATTTTTAACAATTTTAGTAATTTATCATCGCTTTTATAAATTCAAAGAAATTTAAAATATTAAGGTCTCAATACTTTTTGAATGTAAATTATGAAATTAACATATTAATGTATTTTTATATGGTATAAAATTTAATTTAAATGATATTAATAATATCTCTCTCTCTATATATATAATCTGAATATCTATTAAATGGAACTTCATATTCATATAATTTTATGATCATTGTATTTTCTTATAACAAAATTTGAATTATTGATCACAAATTGTTTAATACCGGACTTTTAACAATTTTAGTAATCTATAGTCGTGTTAAAAAATTTTAAAATATAACATATAAGAAATAAAATCTATTTTTTAATTATATGGTTAATGTTAATTTTTAATTTTTTTTAATAATATAAAATCAAACAAAAAGGACGGATGACACAAAATTCTTATTAAATATTTATTATCCAAAATCATTAATTGTCATATTAATCATATTTGGTAATTCTGTAACTTTTATTTAAAGAAACAAAGGATACTATTATTTTGTACATTACTAATCACTTTGATAGTTAATTTAATAAAAATATAATATATGATTAGATGAACCAACATATTTTTTTTAATAATTCTAAAAATCATCTTCGTGATGACACATGACTACTTCAAAGGTTGTAATGTTTATCAGTTAGTATATAAGAGATTTCAATTCAAATTTTTGGCACCTAAAATCTTGATTCTTAACCACTTATAACCTATAGCTTGGAATGGATTGAAAGTTCAAAACCTCTAATAAAACGATTTTTTTAAAGGATTTATAAAACTTTTTGAGTTTATTTTGAAACAGTTTTTGTGATTTTCTTTTAGCACCTCATTGAAATGTTTTTGTTTATCTTAAGCGGTTTTTACAATTTTCTCTTTAGCAAACGTTTTTGAAAAAATATTCTCAAATGTAATAAATCATAAGTTTTTACAAATGGTTTCACAAGTGAGTTTGCTAAAAGCCTACACAAATGATTTCTACGAACGTTTGTGAGCGATTTTGAAAAATGTTTTCAGGCTTTTATCAATATTATTTGGTGATTGGGAACACTCTTTAGAAACCTTCTGAAAAGAACACCAAAAAATGATATCTATATTCAAAATTTTATTTTGTTTAAACAATATGCTATTCCTTGTTGGTGTATTAATCTAGTAAACATTTTTTTCAATAGATGACTCACAATAACATCAACACCATCAATGATTAGAATCCATTCAACTTTTCTCCAACTCAAACTGATGTAACCGTAACAACCGTTGAAATAACAACAACTACCATCACAGGAGGTATCATTGCCAATGACACCATGAGCCGTAGTCAGTTTGGTGATAGTCTTCATCCAGTGGTTGCAACTAAAGGCACCCCAAGTTCTCTGGTTGTTAATCCAACTCTTTCAGCAGTACATTCTGTAGTCACCACATGATAGATGCCATACAAGTTTGATGGCAAAGCTTTAAAACATGGTAGAAAAAAATATTGCTCTTCCTCACAACATTTAAGTTGGAAAAATTCATCAAGGAATATTGAGGATGTCCACACTCTTGTGACTTTCTCTGCAAAGGATAGATTTTGGTATGTCTCATTGACCCATTATACCGAGTCTACAGTGAGATTATCACGACAAAAGAGCTCTAGAGATCATTAGACAAGAAGTACAGGGTGAAGACTCTGGCTGCCAAAAGTTTGCAATGCGAAGTTCCTTGACTTCAAAATGGTAGATTTAAAACCCATCATTAGTCAAGTTTGCAGCTGTTGGCCACAAAATTTCTGCTGAAGAAATGTTTATTTGCGAACTGCTTCCTCGAGAAGCTGCCTCCAACATGGCTGAATTTAAAGAATTACCTAAAATACAAGAAGAAGCCATTGAGTCTTGAAGACGTCACCATGAGGCTTCAGATGGAATCTAGGAACTGAAATGCTGACAAACTCGTCACTAGAGAGCACAATGTCAACATGACCGAGTAAAAGGCAAACGAAAGGCAAAGGTAAATTCTCCAACCAAGCCTTCCAAAACGGATGCAGATTTGAAAGCTTATGGAATAAATTTCAAGAAGAAAGCTTCTGAAACAAAAGTGGAAAATTTCAAGAGGAAGTGTCACTTCAGCAACAAAATCGGACAAAAAAACTGATATGTGCTGTAACAATATCAAAGATGAGAAGGATCAAGTCAATCTTACAGAGGAGGACCTCTACACATGGGTGACTAAGGTCAACATGGTTGGGAAAAACCTTAAGGAATGGTCGTATGATACACCACCCACATTTTCACTGATAGGTCGATGTTCAACAACTTTAAAAGTGTTAACTTGAAGAGATGACAATGAACAAGTGAGAGATGAGATGGAGTGAAAGAATATAGAGTGGGGTGAAGAGAACTTGTACAAGGAGTGTTGAGAAGGCTGTGGGAAGATGATAAGTGTATAAGAAGCTGTGAAACATCAAGGAGAAGTCTAAGGAGGAACTTGGGAAGCTTTGGTGAAGAGAAGGGATCAAATGGTCGATGTTTGGGTGAGGTGTACGGACCGTACGGATCAACCTCGACCCATAACCAACATCACTCGACCATTTGAGTTTAAAATGGGTTTTAAGCCTTGTGCAAACTTAGGGCAGAAAGTGTACGGACCATCTTGATGATCCATGACTGTACAACCCTAAGAATGCACAAGACTTGTAATCCAAGATTCAAAGACTTGTGATCCAAGGGATGGTTGGCGAGTGAGAAAGATGCTGAGGAATATACCATTTACCAAATGAAGAGGAAGTTTCCAGGAAGTTGTGAAGGCAAGGTGACCGTTTGTGGATAAGGGAAGAACCTTATCCAATCGCCAAAGGAAGGGGCATGAACCTAGACAGATCACAAGGAAGGTTCAGTGACCTTGTTGGCTGATTCTCGACCAAGCTTACTTTAGGCGAGCCCTTCTGGTTCCAGGATGTCCCAAAACATGTGGAGCCTCTAGTCCACATGATTCAAACCGAGGAGCCTCTTTCCCTTGACTCCACATGCCTTGTTTGATTATTTGGAAACCCTTATGTAACCCATCTCTCTATATAATGTCATCTACGTCGAGTGTAACAATTAAGGGAGTAAGGGAGATTTCCCCTCTCCACTTCATAATAAAGCTTAGTGTTCTTGTTCCAGATTTCCTTTAGACTCTCCCTTTATTAAACGCTCAAATCTATCTAAGAATCTCTAAAAAATTCTGTTTTTGGTTCAAGTTAACATAAACATAAACAAGATCCTTCTCCTTCATCATTTCGAGTTCTCTCTACCCTAAAGGGGATTATCCATCACACACAACCTCTACACTCTGAAAATCTCACATGGTATCAGAGCCAGGTTTGCAAGAACTTGGTTCCTTCATCCGCTAAAGATCAAAGCTTTCTCTCATGCAATTCAAACTGAGAAAGACACCTACTGTCCAGCCAGCTGTTTCAACCACTATAAGAAGATGATGTTCATCCTAGGCGTGTCCAGAAGTGTTCTTGAAGTCCCATCATATGCTAGATATGAATATTTATAATTTCTCCCAGGATGATAGATAGAGACTCGTTTGAATGATTGAGTTTTTTTAAATGTTTGCTCCAGTTATAAATGATGCTTGACATGATATTGGATAGTTTGTTCTGAATCTGCTTGCATACATGAATAGAAATTGATTAAATTAATGCATTGGTATGGTTTTTGGAAATGATAATGTTGCTTAGTCTTTGTTCTAAATGGATGCCTTGTTAGGATGATAAATGGTTGTGTCTAATCCGACTTGCATTCATGGATAGGATAGGTTAAGGCTGTTGCATATTGTTGTCATGGTTACTGCCTTGAGTTTGAGACATCTAGTCTAAAGTCTAAGAGTCGTTTAAGGCAGGAAATGAATTTGCCTAATTGCTTTGTGACTGTGACTGTTCCTGATCAATTCATCCATTGCATTTAGAGAATGGTAAGCTTGCATTAGATGGATCTTAATGACAATAAGAATATGTCTAAGTGCAAAGCTTGTGACATTGGTGATCAAACCTGAAGATAAGTCATGGTTGATCCCAATGCAAGTGTGTCTGATCTTGTCTGGAGTTTGAGTGTTGTTTCAGGTTCACAAGGAGTGTCACTGGTTCAACATCAATCCGAGACAAGAGGAAGACTTGGTCCTTTTTGTGGAGCAATGGGAAGTTTTTTGTGTGTGGTTACTGGTTTAAGAAGCGCAGGACTTGAAGGTTGTTGAGCTCCTGGTACAAGACACACAAGAAGAAGAAGGTCACCACCAAAGTCATGAGCAAGACCGGTGATCCATGGGTTCTTGAAGCTGAAGGCATGAAGGTGGATCAGTGATTTAATCGAAACTGTTGGGGTGATGTGCTCCTGGTTTGGATGCTCATTGAGGCTCACTTTCAAGCTTGAACCTAGACTCAATTCAAGCTTGAGGTGGGGACTTAAGTGAGCTACCTGATGATCTAAGTTCAAGACCTGGTTCCTCCTCACCATCACACCAAGAAGAGAAGATGAAGCCATCCGGGTTTAGACATTGGCAATTCTAGACAAGAGAGTGTTCATAGCACTCTTGGCTATGTGAAGAAGAAGGTTACTCTATTAATACGGCTTCTGCAGTGAGGTGGTTGAAGAGAAGACTGAGGCATCTACCAGCATTCCATTCAAGATGGCGAGTTCAAGAAGAAAGTGTGCAGTGGTGTGTTGATCAAGATCATGAATCTGTCTATCCAAGCTTGGGTCTTCCTATACTCAGTCCCAAGCTTGACGGAAAGTATTGAGAATCTTCAATGCTCTATGAAGATAGAGACTTGGTGGTTATTCAAGAAGAATAATCAACTGAGGCGGACTTGGTGGTTATTCAAGAAGAAGAAGGAACCAAGGCTTAGCATGGAGATAGTGCTTAACCTAACAGAAGGTTGGGTGAAAGGGGGAGAGACCAAGATCAGTATGAGATGAGCTCAAGAAGACTTAGATGAGCTCAAGGAGAATTAGTGATGTTCAAGGTATGTCGGATGAGACTTGCATTACAGTGAGGCCATGATCCAGGGTCTTTGTGTCCATCACAATGATCCAAGACACAAAGACCCACTGGTCAATACCTAGGCCTTGAGGACTTTACTCTTTTTCTATCATCAAGGTTTTATCCCAAAGAGTTTTCCTTGGTGAGGTTTTTAATGAAGAATCTCTTCAAGGTTCCAAACTTGACTTAGGATCACTAGAGTCAAGCTTGAGGGGGAGTGTTAACTTGAAGAGATGACAATGAACAAGTGAGAGATGAGATGGAGTGAAAGAAGATAGAGTGGGGGTGAAGAGAACTTTTACAAGGAGTGTTGAGAAGGCTATAGGAAGCTGATAAGTGTACAAGATGCTGTGAAACATCAAGGAGAAGTCTAAGGAGGAACTTCAGAAGCTTTGGTGAAGAGAAGGGATCAAATGGTCGATGTTTGGGTGAGGTGTACGGACGGTCGTACGGACTGTACGAACTGTACAGACCGTACGGACCAACCTCGACCCAGAACCAACATCCCTCAACCATTTTAGTCTAAAATAGGTTTTAAGTCTTGAGCAAACTTAGGGTATAAAGTGTACGGACCAGCTTGATGATCTATGGCCGTACAACCCTAAGAATGCACAAGACTTGTAATCCAAGCTTCAAAGACTTGTGATCCAAGGGATGGTTGGCGAGTGAGAAAGATGTTGAGGAATATACCACTTACCAAAGGAAGAGGAAGTTTCCAGGAAGCTGTGAAGGCAAGGTGACCGTTTGTGGATAAGGGAAGAACCTTATCCACTCGCCAAAGGAAGGAGCATGAACCTGGAAAGATCACTAGGAAGGTTCAGTGACCTTGTTGGTTGATTCTCGGCCAAGCTTACCTTAGGCGAACCCTTCTGGTTCCAGGCTGTCCCAAAACGTGTGGAGCCTCTAGTCCACATGATTCAAACCGAGGAGCCTCTTTCCCTTGACTCCACATGCCTTTTTTGATTATTTGGAAACCTTATGTAACCTATCTCTCTATATAATGTCATCTATGTCGAGTGTAACAATTAAGGGAGAAACGGGATTTCCCCTGTCCACTTCATAATAAAGCCTAGTGTTCTTGTTCCAGATTCCCTTTAGACTCTCCCTTTCTTAAACACTCAAATCTATCCAAGACTCTCTAAAATTTTCTGTTTTTGGTTCAAGTTAACCCAAGCATAAACCAGATCCTTCTCCTTCATCATTTCGAGTTCTCTCTGCCCTAAAGGAGATTATCCATCACACACAACCTCTACACTCTGAAAATCTCACAAAAATGAGCATAACTCAAGAGCAGTTGTTCATGGGAAATACTGCAGTTTTCAAGATTGAAGGTCGCAGTAAGGTGGTTCTGAAGATGACACTGAACTTAAAGTCACTTTACAAAACGTGAAACACGTACATGGCATTGGAAAGAACATGGTTTCAGAAACTTTATCAGCAAAAATGGATTTACCATGACTTTTCAGGTAGACAAGCTCGTGATTAGGAAGAATGAGGTGTACTTGAGTAAGGGGTATATTAGGGTTGCGTTGGTCGAAATGAATTTAATGACAGTCCCTCTGAAATTTGTAGCTCCAAAATTTTCAAAGAATAAGAAGAAATCAATCATTTATTTGATTGAGTCTTTTAATATATGGCACAATCTAGGGCAGAGGCAAATAAACCAAATCTAAACTGAACCGAGACCGATGAAAATGAATCCGAACCGATTGGAACTCAGCATAAATACATAATGAATCTTATATAGAATTTCCGGTTATGGTTTTTACCTGAACCGAACCCAAACCCATATGGATATCCAAAGAACCTGAAAAATTAAAATCCCCTAAAAGAAATAGTACCAAACCAGATTTCAGTCGCTAATATCTATTCAAAATACACTAAGATATTATTGAGTACCTAAAATAATTATCTATCATATGAATAATTAACTCAAATGTTTATTTTAATATATTTTTGGTTCTTGGTCAATTTTGATGTTTTAACCTTTTGACAGTTGCATTTGAAGTTTAATTATGAATATGTTTGCTTTTGAAGTTTATACAATGTTGTTGTTTTTTAAAGTTTAAATAGTATTTTACGTTTACAGAGTTTCTAGTTGTTAATTTTAATTTATCTACGTTTCATTATATATAATTCTCGTTCATATAAGGATTTTTTGTCATGATATGTTTGTTGTCACATATAGTTCAAGGATGAATCTCAGATGGTTGATAGACGAGTCTCCCAAATTATTTTTAAGGACAACAATATGGTTTGAGGAACAAGTACACAAATTTAACAAATTTATTGAAAAGATTGGAAATCTGTGGAGTTTAACAAATACAAATCAATATTTTGGAACTGATTAATATAAAATAAAATAAAATTATTTCGTGTTCAACCAGATCTTGAATATATAACTAAACCACCGAATCCTAACCAAATCCAACTAAACCCGAACCGCATCCGACCTAAGCTTTTAGAATATATGAATAGAGATGAAATTCATGATTTTGAAAACCTAAAATCGGAATGAATCCGAACCAAACCCAATTGGGACTCCGATTCCCCCGCTGTAGCACAAACATTTAGCACAAGTGGTTTTTTGTTTTTTTTTAGATTTTGGTTTTAGAAGTTTATTTTTGATATTGTTATAGATTTTGTTTATTTACTGAAAAGACATGATTGGTTGTTTAATGGAAGAAGTTTTCCATGACTTCGCTCCCATGCTCCCAATAACCATCAAAATGAGGTATTTTTTTCTCATCCTCCATTCTCTCACTCTTTTGAAGCTGCAGCTTCTTATTTTTAGTTTCATAAGCTATCTCTGATAACAATTTGGTAAGTATATTCGTAAGAGATTCTGAAACCAAAAACTTGTTTATTCCAATGAAAGATGTTCGCTTATATAGGCCTTACACAATAACAATGAAGCTACTTCGATGCTTAAAACTTGGAAACAGAAAGACTAAAACTTCGGAGACTAAAGAAACAAGAGAATGACATTATATTATCAACATCTAATAGTATGTTTGATCGTCCGTGTAAAGAAATACTTGAAAGGTTCTATATAAAATTACGAGAAGGAACTGAAAGTATATATATGAAAACAAAACAAACTCAAAACTTGTCTTCACCAGACTCTTGAAGGAGAACCAACAACAATCACGGACCGGTATCTTTGTTGTCCTCATCAGATTCTGACTCTGATTTCTCTTGCTCGGCCATTTCCACAAGCATTCTGAGGCGCTTATCGAAAATCAAAGCACTCTCGTCTCTCATGTCGAGCTCTAAAGCCTCTGCTTCAAGCCACTTCTCTCTCAGATCATCTAGCAGATTCCCTTGGTCTGTTGTCATCGTTGCTCCTGGTGCACTTGGAACAGTGGTCCGAAGTGAAGAGTCCCCTGATGGTGGAGGCAACGTCAATAGCATTGCCCTGAACTCGCGGGTTTCCACAAACGCCTCGAAATTACAAGCAACCAAGTCTAGACAGTACTCTCTTATCTTCAACACTCCGTACCTATACCATTCAAGTTCAAAGCTAAACCTCTCAGTCATATATCAGTTTTACAACAGAAACGTAAAAAGCCTCAGCAACATTAAATAGCACCCGGTTCCGGAATCTACAATTCTCAAAACGTGTTTCTGCATGAAAGTGTAGACTTAGGGACACTATGTTCTAACCCATATAGCATATGTACCATACACCTATCCTGCTCGACCATTGAATGCAGCAAAGCTAAGAAGAAAATCATACATATCTGACAAAAGAAGCCAATGACACAGTTCTGCAGGTGTGGCAGATTCCAAGTGAGGCAACAAGGCGTCAGCAACAGCACGTTTAAGAGGAAACAGTAAGTAGCGAGATGCAACATCAAAGATCTCCTCAGCCTGCAAAACGAACAAACTATCAGAAGTAAAAACACATACCAAATATTTCTAAATGGTAAACAAGTTTTTTTACCTGATCTGGACTGATCTCCTTCAAGCCATCAGTGTACCTGATAATGTTTATCAAGTTAGCTTACTGTGCCAACAGCACACGTTTCATTTTTTTTTAATAATCATGGATGCTTACATATACTCAATCATCTTCTCGAAAGCCTCAGAACTCAAATCATGTTCTTCAAGAGACGGAAGAGTATCACCAGGCAAACCATTCTTGCCCTCATGGAAATCATTCACTCGGGATAGTCTCGCTCTAAAGTACTCTGATCTCGATGCTAGTATGACTTGATGGCAATAATAAGTCCTTTTATCAACTTTAACACAAACATCAGCAAGGCTATCCACAGAATCACTTATGGAAACTCGAAGAATCCTATGCAAGGAAGCAGGAAGCCTATCTTCTTCTGGAAGAGATATACCCTGTAATATAAACCTTTTCATGGAGTTATCAAGATCTCTATGCGTCTTGTACTCAGCATATTTCTGGTGAACCAGTTCCTTCTCAATGATCTTCTGCAGCGATTCACATTTACAAACTTTGCAGATCCTAACAAGATCTCCCATATCATCAACCGATATCTCCAGCCTATCGGAGTAGAAGAAGTGGATGAGGCTACACAGAGCAGGATACGAAAGCTTCTCCTTACAGAACCTAACTTCTCTCCGGTCTTTCCATTCATTCTCAAACTTTTTCTTGAAAAACGGAGACCGAGCACTTAAGATAACCCTATGTGCTTCAATTGGTCTGCCTTGCACAAAGAATACCACATCCGGTGGGAAGTAACTGGAACTACCCATCTCATCAACTGAAACTGCAAAACATTCTCATTAAACTTCTCTACAACAACTACCAATGTTCTAAAAATCGCTAGCCAGTGGTTAGACGTTTTATAGAGGATTATTGTTTAGCCAGACGCCTAGGCCAGATTTGCTCATACCCGATTTGCCGCCTAGATGGATTTTTAGAACACTGAGTCAACTACAATGTTCTGAACGATTCAAAAACTCAACAACAATGTATTAAATTGGATTGAAGAGGTTGAATGCATACCGGAAACAACATCAATGTTAGCATTGGAAGCTTGATTGTGGCGGCAACCGAGAAACGTATCCCTAAGAGAAGCCTGCAAGGGAGCAAGAGGAGGAGGACGAGCTTCAAAGGCCTTAAGAAGCTTCCGGATCCTGAGGTTAAGAGAAGCGTAGTGACAACGGTCGCCGTCGAAAGTATGTTCGGAGCAAATGGCGCCGTTTTCAAGGAGCAGACGAGCGGCGTCGAAGCGACCGGTGAGGCAGGCGTAGTAGAGAGCGACGGAGTCCCAACGGTCACGGGCGTTGACGTTGACTCCTGTCTCGAGAAGGTAGCGGAGCCTGTCGACGTCTCCGGCGCGGGAGGCTTCGAAAATGTCTCCGGTGGGGACTTTTTTGGGAGGCAGGGAAGGTCCGTAGTCCTGGAGGTCGATGTCTAGATCCTCGAGGTCGGATTCGAGTGTCCAGGTGGAGGAATTCTCGAGCGGTGACATTTTTTCCGACGAGTTGACTCGGTTCATAGAGGGAATCGGCGAGTTAAGTGTCAGAGGCATGAACCCTAGAGGAGGAAGTGGTGAAGCTCTAAGTGCATCGTTTCTGTGGTGGTTTTTGATGTTTACTTAATTAAAGCTTTTTCTTATTAGAAAAACAATTACACGACAGCTTTTAGTACGTAGGGCTCTAATTAGATTTCGGGTATGTTCGGTTCCAAATCTTTTATATAAATGTCTGAAAGTTTTATAGTATCATTCAGTTCGACATTTTCATTTCTTTTATCCGTCAAAAATGCGTTTTTATTGTTTTTAAAGTCATTATAGTATATTTTGTATTTTTACTGAAAAATGCACTTTTGTGGTTTAAGCATGAAAGCATCTTTTTAAGGTTTGGGCAGAAAAAATAAGTTTTAGTGGTTTTAGCACGAAAAGCGGTTTTGTAGTTTTTGCGGGAAAAACGATTTTGTAGTTTTTGCGAGAAAAAATGGTTTTGGTAGGAAAATGTGGTTTCCTGGTTTTGGCGGGAAAATACATTTTGTGGATTCTGTTGGGAAATAAGATTTTTTTTGTGGTTTTGACGGGAAAAATGCGTTTTACGGTTTTGGCGTGAAAATGCATTTTTGCTGTCTTGACGGGACGAAAATACATTTTGGCGAGAAAATGTGTTTTTGTGGCTTTGGTGGGCAATGCATTTTGGAGGGAAAATGCATTTTGCGGTTATGTTTAGAAAGTGTGTTTTGCGGTTTTGACGGGAAAATGCGTTGTTGTGGAAAATGCGTTTTTACAGTTTTGACAAGAAAATGTGTTTTGTGATTTTGACAGGAAAAAACGCTTTTGTTGTCCTAACAGAAAAATGTTTTTGGAGGGAGGGGGAATTCGTTTTTGTGGTTTTGACGGAAAAGTGTGGTTTTGCTGGGAATGTATTTTTTTCAATTTTGTTGGGAAAATAACTTTTGTAGTTTTGGCGGAAAAATAAGTTTTTGCATTTTTGACGGAAAATATATTTTTATGGTTTTCGTGGGAAAAGTATTTTGCGGTTTTGGTGGAAAAATGTGTTTTGGCAAAAAATATGTATTTTATAGTTTTTGTGGAAAAGTAAAATTTTGCTTTTGTCATTTTTTTTTTATGACAAAAAAATGATATTAGGTTTAGGTTTGTAATTTGTGAATTATATAAAATATATAATAAACATTATATTCGCAGCAACAAAATTCTAGTAAAACCCAAAACAGATTCGAACTTTCGTTTACGGTTTATATGACACCGGTTTAGTAAATAAACCAACTGTCTAAGATCAGTAAAAGTGTAGTGGAACAGTAGAGACAGAACTCGCATGAAGCTCCACTCCAATTTACCCACAATATTTGCATCTTCAACGAGGCTCTAAATCAGTAATCGTCACGTCGTTAACAGAATAAGGAATAGATCTTCCTGTAGATTCACTTGATTCTAATTCCTCAGTTACACAGACCAGTTCGTGGCTGCTTCGTGGGAAAAAACCCGGTAAATAAGGAGCCGGTAGAGTGCTAGTGTTACTACCGAGCATCAAGATGATGTTTGATAACAAAGGACGGTCATCTGGATTTTCTTGAATACATAAGAGTGCGATATGGATGCATCTAGTGACTTCATTACTCTGATAATTTCTAATGGTTGGATCCACCAGCTCTAATGGTGACCCGTTTATCCAAAGCCTCCATGCCTAAAACAATGCACAATCAAGAAAAAAAGTTATATGTTTGATGAAGTTAACTTTTATACCATTGAGGTTTCCATGCTCACATAAGTGACCAAGTTTCCAGCAGTACTAGTTTCATCCATCTGGTAGACGCCACTGTTTTTCTTTCCGCTTATAATCTCGAGAACTAAGACTCCAAAGCTGTATATGTCAGATTTCATGGAGAATTGACCATGCATCGCGTACTCCGGAGACATGTAAGCGCTGAAAAGTATACAACTTAAGCTAAAATTGCAACACAAAAAAGGTTCAAAAGACTTTGTTGTCGTCCATTACAAGCATAACTTACTAAGTGCCAACAATCCTATTGGTATTGCCTCGAGTTTGCTCCATTCCAAAAATCGTCGCCAATCCAAAGTCTGAAATTTTTGGGTTCATATTGGAACTTAAGAGAATGTTGCTTGCTTTGAGATCTCGGTGTATAATTGTGAGCCGCGAGTCTTGATGAAGATACAAAACTCCTCGAGCAATTCCCCCGATGATATTATATCGCATTTTCCAGTTCAGCTGACCCTGTATTGAAGGGTCTGCAAAGAAAGTCTCTAACTATAAATTCTGTAATCCATGTCTGGAAATAGCTATAGGTAACTAGAACTTTTAAAGCATATGTAGTGAATCAGACTCACCAAAAAGGAAGTAATCAAGGCTTTTGTTAGGCACAAACTCATAGACAAGTATCTTTTCTTCTCCTTCCACACAAAATCCCAAAAGCCTAACCAGGTTTCTGTGCTGAAGCTTTGCCACGAGAACAGCCTCATTCTTGAACTCTCTTGCGCCTTGTCCTGATGTTTTTGAAAGCCTCTTAACTGCAACTTCCCTTCCGTTAAGAACAGCCTATACAACGAATTAGAAAACATCATCTAACTGTTTCAGTCCCTCTTTAAACTTCGTACAGAATTAAAGAACCAGGTACTGATCACAGAGATAAATAATGATACCTTAAAAACATCTCCAAATCCACCTTGGCCAATTAAGTTGCTCTCTGAAAATTTATTTGTTGCAGCTTCAATCGCTTTGAAATCGAATTGTAATGAGTGTGTAACGGCTATCTCAGTACTTGTTCCTGTAACACGGTATTTTAATGTAAACTAGTTTATTTTTTTGTTTAAATTATTTTTTTAAAAACTTAATTTTTTATATTTCTATTTTTTTGCATGATATTTGTGTTTAATATTAATTTAATTTATTTTAATTTTTTTGGACTACAAATATATCAATTGTTCATGTTCGTGTTTTAATAGAATAGATTTGAAAATAGAAATACAATAAAAACTTTATAAATTAATGATGTTAGGATTATAATGTTTTATTAATTTATTAAAAAAATTTAAAATATTTTTCTATTTTGTAATATATACATTTATAAAATATGAAAAAGTTTTATTTTATCCTATGCTCACTAAATAAATTTTAGAAATTCAATTTTTGTATTGTTTTTATTATATTATTTAGTGTGTATGAAATATGTTCTATTGAATATATAAGTGGTTTTAGATATAATTTACTAAATAATATCAAAATATATTGAAGTGTTAAGAAAATGTTTAGGTATTTCAATTGTGAATATAAAACAAACAATACAATATTTTTTGTACTTATAAAATTTTTATATAGAGAAATTACTAATTTTTATTTTAATAGAACAATATGTTTACATAAAATTTGTTTCATATTTTGAATCGGTCCAACTCATAACCTAGAAAATTTATTAATCTATCGAGTATTAATTAATATAAAATTTATAAATTTTACTCATGTTTTTTCTATTAATTAACACACATAACGATATGTACAGTTCAGCCATCTCTTCTCAAAAATATTGATTTCCAGATTGTAAATTTTATTTCAGTTCATCCCATATCTCAACTACGCTCCTAATGGATAAAACACAAAACAACTCACCTTGGTCACGTAATGCTCGGTATGACTTTCGCCTCCAATATATAAAAAATCCTAGCGCAAGCAGTACCAAGAAAATAATAATAATGGCAATAGGAATAACAAATGTCCTGAAGACTCCTATTGACATTGTCTCGCTGCCTGAATAGCAAACAGTAGATGATTTAATGAAGGATACACAGTACATATGTCCTTATAGTTATGCTATTCAAAGACTCACCTTTCTTTGTCTTTGTATCGGTCACGTTTCCTGCTGGAGGTGTGAGGATCGTTGGGGCTTCAGGAGGAGGTTCCAGCGTAAGACGGCTAAAAGCTTCAGAGAAGGGATATAGTTCCCACCGGAAAACACAGCTGGCCCGGTAAACAATGCCACCTTGCCTCCCATGGCAGCATGATTCATAGTCAGAAACACTTTGTTTTAAACATTTATTGCAATCCTCCAGAGATAAGTCCGGAGTGCATTGCATTAATGCATATATAATCCGGAAAGATGTTAGGAATGCTATGTCAGCTTTTGATGATGGTGAAGTGGCGGCACTGGCTATCATACGACTTGCTAAGCCTTCCCAAACTTGATCAAACACTGTTAAGTTGTATCTGATATCTTCCTGATTGGCGATGTGAAAATGTGGTTCTGCCTTAAGGGACCCGAAAAACGAACTATTTGAGTATCGTACCATACAAAGAATCCTTTCTTCCGGCCAGTTGAGACCTTCTGTCTGGTTGGGACACTTGTCTAGTAACACATTAGACGCTTGATCAATACATTTTGAGCAGACCTCTGGTTCAGCACCTTGGATGCACATCCCTAGAGCATAAACTCGATCGGGGCCTTGGCCAATTGATCCGTTGAAAAACCCGCCTCGTGCTGAAACGTTGGAAGCAAGAGAAGAGAGTATAAGGCCTCTATTTGTGTCATATTTATCACCGGGAATAAAAAAGCCAGTTCTCCCACATTCTTGTGCAGACACAACAACAAAACCTACAAGGATAAACCAGAAGATTTGGGAAAAAAATTTAAACTCCATTTTCAAGATCATAATTTGGGTACTTAATTAGGTTCACAAAGCAAATATTAGTACTAATTTCCCCTGGCAGTTATTGGACCACCAATCAGTGTCGCCTATGTTGACTCGTTTATAGTCTTGGTCAAGTCAAACGTATTACTCCCTCTGTTTTATAATAAATGTCATTCTAACCATTTTTTATTGTTCTATAAAAAATGTCACTTTACAATTCTAATGCAATTATATTTATTTTCAGCTGAAAATTAATTGCAAACTCAATTGATTTTATAAATAATTTTATTTATCTACAATACTATTGGTCAAAGAGATGTAATTAATAACAATTTACATATATTTCATACACTTTCTTAATCTGTGTGAAAAATGTTATAGTGACACTTATTCAATAACGGAGGGAGTATAAGGTTTGGGACGTCATTGAATCTCCTTTGTTATGATGATACAATTTGGATCCAATCAAAAAAAGGTTTGCCGAGAAAAATGCAAAAAAAAAACATGAAGAAGTCTTTTTTTCCAACCATGGTTAAACAGAAATTGAAGTTTCTCTCCTAAAATTCCTAATATTAAAACTCTCAAGGAGAAATTACAATTTTACCACAAGTTTAATATTATTTTACAAATTTATTTTTAATAAATGACAATTCTTAAAAATACTTTTAAATTATGATAAAAATAGACTAATTATTTTTTCTAAATATTTATAAAACATTTAGAAACCCAACTCCACCCCTTAAACACTAAACCCAAAACAATAATCACTATAATGTAAAACCAAATGATACTATATTTTTAATTGAAGGTATTTTTGCAAAATATTACTTACTATTCTTAGGAATTTCTCAATTGTCAAACTAATATCAATTATTAAAGATGAGTTTACCTACTGCCTATAACTCTTGAAATTTCTAATTGGCATCTGACTATTGCATGTTCCAATCCCATTGGAAAGGGTCTATTTACCAAAAGGGAATTAAATTATATAGTAAAAGTCTCGTGTCTTAGTGGATGTACATGCCTAATGGAAATGTACGAACCTATGAGTTAAAGTATCGGCCCCTGAACCTGCATATACGGCCGTATAACTGAATAAGAAAAATGTCGTACTTAAATATTTGGGCAAATCTCTTAAATATACTTTTTGAAATTTTTGTCATAAAAATAGACTTCAAAAAAATGAACAAAATAGATTTTCTTTTATTTTTCAATTTTACTATTTTTCAAATTTTTTTAATTTTAAATCTCACCTCTAAAAACTTATCCCATAACTCTAAACCTAAGTTTAAATTAATTAACCCAAATGTATAAATATATATTTACACACTTTAATAAAGTCTATTTTGATCATTTTTCTCATTGAATGTTATTTTTGGGAAAACAAAATTTTTAGGTCTATTTTAATCTTTTATCTCTAAATATTTTCATGATGGAAATAGAGAGGAACTTATCTCTATTTTTTTTGTCCTACAACTGCAATATATATGGTACTGCTAAAACTTAATAAATATGAACAAGTTATTTGAACTCTTGTGAGAATATGTTAGATAAATGGTCTTTTAGTTTTTCGTATCCGAATTATTCTGGTATGAGTGCTTAACATATATATACCTATGGAAGTGGAAGGGAGAGTCCAAATGTTTTGTTCATCCTCAATGATAAAACGTATTCATTACTTATTTCTCAACTCTCCATTTATTTACTTCTCTGGTATATATTAAACCTAATATGTGTACCATCTAACATAGGTGAGCAGTGAACCATAACCAAACCAGTAGACTATTACTTGACCAGTTCTGAATTGTTGTTATTTAATTTAGCACATTGCAGAATATAAATGACATCAAATTTTGGTTGAATGCATACAAATCTTCGTATCCATTATTTTTATTTTTTTATTTGAAAATTATTTTTAACTATTTTTATTTATATTTTAAAATTTTAAACCATCCCTCAAATCTAAACCATAAGTCTAGATTAGTTTACTCTAGAGATATAAATGTTTATTTATAAATTTAAAATTAAAAGTAAATATTGTTAAAGTAAATATGAAAATTGATATTAAGAATGTGATAGTTTAAACAATTTTTTAATGAGTTGTGTAGGTGGAAGAGATATTATCCTGATATATATATATATACAAAGAATGATAAGTTGAAAAAGATTGGATTCTAAAATGTTAAATTACAAGGATGTATTATATATGAATAGTTGTGTACAAAATTAAATCAAATATATATGATTTATTTTTATTACAAATCGTATTTTTATTCAAATATATTTTCATATTCATGTGAATAATAAATATATAAATATTAGTACACTTTTTGTATTCTAAATTGATGTGAGAAATGTCACGTTGGTAATCATATCATTTTAAGTTTATCGACTTGTATTTGGTAATATTATTAATACATTTATTAATTGTATTTATATTTCTATAATTAAAATATATGTCATTTAATGTTACCATGTTACAATTATATATGATCCATGTTATCTTTTTGATTAGCAATGTTATATTTTTTGGGTTAGAGTGATTGTAATGATACATAGACAATCACTTAGTAAATAATTTTATCATGTTTTTTCCTACACAATGTGCAGCAATAATTTTTTTACTTTAAATTCTATTTAAAAATAAAATTATGTTAATATTTTATATTTTATTATTTTTGTAATAATATTTTAATATAAATTTTAATTTATTTAAACATAAAATTAAGTTAAAAGAAACATTTTGATTTATCTTAAATTATATAAGAAAAGATATATATATATATATATATATATATATATATATATATCTAAAATTGATATAATTTTTTATAATTATTAAAAATAAAACTAAATAGATTTTTTTAAAAATTTATAGATATCAAAAGGAAACAAATGATGTTACAATTGAAAGTTTATAACTTTTTTTAAAAACGTATGAAATTTTGAAAAGTTTGTTTAATATTAAAAGTTGTATGATTATAAAAAGTGACTTAAATAATATTTTAAAAATTTATATTTTTATATTTCTATAATTATATTATTTAATTTCATATTAAATAGATTTTATTTTAATGATGTTGTATTAGTTTTTTTTATATTCTAAATTTTTTACCAAAAATATAAATTTACATTAAATATAATTATCATGTCATATTTATCCATAAGCCATATATCAATTATAACATGCCATATATCGTTTTTTAGTGAAAATGATTGTAGAAATAATATTTGTCAAATCACTTCTCAAATACCCCATGTGTTTCAATAAGATATATGTTTTAGAATTTTCACACTTATTAATAAAACATATAAAATTTTAGTTACCAATACATTACTTTCCATTGTTAATTATTTTAATATTTTCCAATCAATAAAATTATTATAAACACTTTGAAGTTAACAATTTTCATTAATTAATGCATTGAAAATGTATAAAATGTATTTTTTTGAAACTAATTTTTTTTTCAAAAACATGGTTCTTTGTGGAATCGGCCGGAGTAATGTCTAGGGGATGAGATGGGATAGATCGATGTCTCCAATGATGAGTCTTTTTCAATATTGGTTGAGTAACCGTAGTAAACATAACTTGATCGAAAATTGTTGCAATTCTCATTAATAATGTGTCACTAAAATAACAAGTCGCTGAATCTCATTTGTAGAGATGATACAATTTCGTGAGGAAATTCCAAAATATATTCAGACAATGTCAAACATAACTTGTCCGTTTGTTACAAGTTTAAAAAGCAAATCGAAGTCTCTCCGAAAATTTTCTAATGTTGAATTCGTCAAACGTTTAGGGCCCTTATTAATGAGAATTGAACTTGCAAAGGTTTAAGTTGTTGGGAAAATAATGACGTTGAATTTGTGAAAAAGTGGTAATAAATATGAGAATAATACGTCAATGATTCATAACACGATATATGAATTTGTAATAAATTCATTTGCCAAAATTTTGTGATGTTGAATTCGTCAAACATTTAGGACCAAACGTCAGTTATATTTTCCTTGTTAACACGTAATGTTAGAAATTTCAAATGTGATGTAGAGGGACTAGAAGAGTATTGGTAGAGGTGGCAACGTGGAAAGCCCACGACTAAATGTCATGTTCCCTTGTTAGATATTTATTCTGTTTCATTATAAGTGTCGTTTTACTTTTTTTTACATATAGATTAAGAAAACAATTAATTTTATATATTTCTATATAAAAACATCATTACCTATACATCTAACCATATTTCAACTTATAAGAAAATAAATTACAATATAAAATTAATAAATTCTGCATCAAAAGTCGAAAACGATACTTATTTTGTAACAATTTCTTTTCTATAAAACGACACTTAATATGAAACGGAAAAAGTATATTGTTGTTTAAGTTAACATGATATATCTCTTATATATTAATTATGTAGAATTACAACATATTTTGATATTCACGTGTCATCACTATAATGATTCTTATAATCTTTTAAAAGATAGGTTGGTTCACCTAAACATATATTATACTTTTTATTAAATTAACTATCAAGTATAAAATAATATTCTTCATTATTTCCTTATAAAGCTATGGAATTACCTAATATAGTTAACAAATATATAACAATTAATGATTTGAATAATAAATATTTGATAATAATTTTTATGCCATCTCTCCTTTTTTTGCTTAATTTTATATTTTAAAAAGATATTAAACAATCACATTACACATATAATAAAAAAAAATAGATGTTTTTATATTCTATATTTTCAATTTTTTAAAATTTTTAAATTATTAAGAAATTTAAAAACCTACATTGAAATTTTTGTGATCAGTGATTTAACTTTTTTATTATAACAAAATAAAAATGATCATAAATCATAGAAATATGAATTTTTCTTTAATATATATTCAGATTATATATATTTATTTATTTTAATATCTTTTAAATTAAAATATATGTCATATATATAATAAATAAACATGTTAATTTCAAAATTTGCATTGAGTAGGAAGCCTCAATTAATAAATATTCATGTTAATAAAAATAATATTTTTGTTACAACAAATATAAAACTGTTAACAAAATCATATGAGTATGAAGCCTCAATTAATAAATATTGACATCAATATCATTTAATTTTGATTATATATCATATAAAATACAGAAATGATTATTTGTATTTTTTTACGAACAAAAAGTATTGTAAATAAAAAAAAGAGATTTTTTTTTATTTACTTGCTTACTTCAATTTAATTATATATGTAATAATTACTCGTTTCTCAATTATTTAATATATTTATTATTGCATAATACATAAATGAACACAAAATAAATAATAATATGTATAAATAATTTGTATACATAATTAATGTTCATTCCGCGCAAGTACGGATCTCAAATTTTACTTGATCATATCATTTCAGAAATACAATTCTTCATATCGAAGTGAGATGGTGAATTATAACATCAATATAATATATTTGCAACACAATGTAAATTAAATAGGTTTTAAAAATAAAATATCAACAAACATGACCCTACTCATCAAACTTATATTGACAGTACATGATTATATGTTTGAAAACTTATGACGTGATGGTTGAACGATCAAAGTTAATATTTAACGATTATTAGTATATAAATTTCACCCCACACATACGCGCGGGTAATCACCTAGTGTAGAATTATTCTTCCAACATTTCTAACTCATTCTTGTAGAAGATATGTTGTCTCATAATTTTAGTCATTGATACTGAAAACAGATTTTAACCCTTTTGTGTTACATACGAGCTGCGATCATGTACTCAAAAACTTATGCTTTTACTTTTTCAATGGTTTACGTACGAACTGCGACTGGGATATGAATTTTATTGCATTGTATTGTGTCGGTATGCCAATGAAAGATAATTTGACACATTTATTTACTCCTCTCACAAATAAGTTTAGTCTAATCGTGTCGAGAAGTTCAGTTGATGTCACTTTGAAGCCAGTAAGAGACCGTGGTGAAGGGTTAAGATCTTTCAAGTCGACTTTCATTTTGAGAAGTGTTTCTTTGAAAATTAGGTCGATCGAGTTGCATCTGTAAACGAAGACATGATTTACTTTGTAGTTGTCGATTAAGAGCTCGACAACGAGCGGGTCATTATGAGGCGTGTCGATATCGACACTGCCGAATTCATAGAAGGTAACTTGAGTGTCGTCCTCTGGTTTGAGAGGCCATCATCTCTATTTTGTTGCTTTCCATTGGTACTCTTCGACTAACCTCACAAAATCCTTGCATGGAAATGATCCTCCCATTATTATGTTGATTCTATGAAAAATATTAGGATTTTTTTCACTACTCTCCTTAATGCGCATAAGCTTCTTCCTAAAGTGATAGGTTTTGAGCGCTTAAGCTTTTCACGCCAATATTTTGTTTTTGAATCGTTTTCAGGGTCATTCTAGTCACCCGTGCTGAGGTTACGGCAAAGTTCATTTTTGTCGAGTCGACCAACCCTTGAATTAATGAGCTTGGTTCCGAAATCGGTATATGATGTCGTGTTGTTACCGAGATATGAGTATTCCTTTTGAGTGTATAGCGTAGGTTGTAACTCACTGACTCTTCATCAGACGAGGTAGACGATCTGCTACAATCACGTTGATGTGGCGTGCAGCTCATGGCCTTTCTTCATCGATTTCAGGGTCTTCGCGCTGTCGTGGTGGATCAGCACCATCTTGGTTTGTCGGTCAGTCAACAGGGGGTTGGTCTTGAGATTTATACCAAGATTGATTTTTGTTTTTACTCTAGTTTTTTTTAGTTTTTGATGTCTTCTGCCCTAGAAGATCAGGAAGCATTGCTTCCTTGTTAAATGTCGACATGAGGGCATCAGCGAGTTGCTTACATTTTTTTGTGTCATGTCCTTTATGCTTGTGATAATCGTAGTACTATTTTCCTTCATAAAACATAGAGGTTGACCCATCGGCTTCTCTTCCTAGACATTCCATGGTTTATCATGTGCTATTACAGCTGAATGATAGGTTCAGTCTCGGCAACAATATAGACATTTGACTTCTTCTTATATTTCTTGTCGTAAGTTGATTGTTGTTGAGGCTCTTGGTATACATATGTTGCTTTTGCGGCCACAAGACTCTTCATCAGGTTACGATTAATCATGTAGAAATTTGTATCTCCCTCCAAGTTGATGAAGCAATTGGAGCGATCGAGAGCATCCTCCAAGGTGATGTTGTTGTTAGTGTACATATCTGTTTTGAAGGGCGAGTGTATCCGGAGAGAGTTTCACAATGCTTCTACTGTTGTGGCATCTGGAACATGCGCGTTGGACACCAGCCCCTTGAATATTTCCATAAAACCTCTGAGGCCTTCCTTTTCACCTTGAGACATCTTCCATAGGTCCATAAATCAGGCTACCTTCCAGATGAATATCGAGTTGTGTTTTAGAGACTCGGTAGATATTTTTTGAAAACAATCGATGGAGTTCTCCTTGAGAACCACATCGAGGCTGGTCCTCCGAGGCTTTCTATGAACAATTAAAAATATCATGCATCCTTCTCCTCAGTGGTAAAGTGTGCTCATCCCATGTCTATGTTGAAAGCAGTCAATATAATCGCTAGGATCAGATTCACCTAAGAAGGATTCAAACTCAGACATCGGTGATCTTCTTTGTGAAGGGAGTTTCTTCTGTTGCGCAAAGAACACACTCTATCTCAGGAGCCAAACTTGTAACTCAATGGATTTTTAAGATATCATGTATCGAGTTCCTGAGAACGATGATCACTTGAGTTTTTGCTTGATCGGCTTAAGTGGTTATGGCTTTTAGACCTGCCAGGTTGATGTTCGTTGTGAACTATTGTCTCTTTCTAGTTTCTGGATTTTGGTCATCGGCAACAGGTTGTGTGCAAGCAACGACTAGAGCAGCAATTGCATTATTTGATGCGTCTTGTTTCTCAAAGCGCTCCATCAATTTTTTCATCATGGTGGCAAGATCCGCAACTAGTGGAGTGTCATCCGTGCCAATTTGAGTGTGATCTTCTCCAGTCATATTTGATATATCTTGGCGTTACTTTTTAATTCTCCACAGGTGGAGCTAATTGTTTAATCTGAATTCGATGTATTTGAGATGAAAGCACAAATTCGATGGTGTGTTGTTTGAAAGACGTTGACTGAGAGATCAATGGTTGACTAGAGGAAAAAGATGATGAAATCATAAAAAAAACTTTGAACTTAGTAAGAATAATAAAGCTATAAAACCCCTAGTTCTTGTGCCAACTTAGCTGTCACATTGAGTCAAGTCTTCTTTATTTATAGTTGACTTCTTTCCTTTTCTCTATAAGTTGTCTTATCTCTTTTGATCGCCTCTCAATTAAATGGGCCGAGTTTGATGTACTTGATTGGTTTTGTCAAGTGATTTATTCAATCTCCAACACTATGTTGGATTGTATATGTTATATCTCGTGGCTCTTGAAGTGTCTTGAAAACAATGTGACGAGATCTTACTCTACAAGAAAACTAAGCCTTTACTAGGAAATTTTATTAGGAAAATAGTTCCTCGTAAAATTACTACGATTTTACTTCGAGTTTACGAGGAAACCAGTTTTCCTCGTAAAGTTCTCGTAATCTTACGAGGAAACCTTTTCCTCATAAATTCGAAGTAATCTTACGTGTCTTTTACGAGGAAAATGACATTTTCCTCGTAAACTCATAGAAACTTCTCTCCTCGTAAATTCCTAGTAATAGTTTACTACGAAATTAGGAGGAAAGGTTTTATTACTACGAAATTAAGAGGAAATGGATAGAAAATATCGAATTTAAATCAAAAATGTGTTTTGTACTTACTTTTCCTATCAATTTCCTAGTAAATTCTCAGATTCGAAAATTCCTATAAATACCACCATATGTGATTCATTTGAAACACACCAAAAAAAATCAGCTATAAGCTTAAACAAACACAAAAAAAATGTCCGGTCCGGGAAATATTTTCGAGTTGCGGAAGTGGATGTATTCACACAGAGATAATAACGGAAGGGTGACGAAAGAATTTCTCGAAGGGTTGGAGACGTTTATGCATCAAGCAGATTCGACACCACTCACGCAGGAAAGTGGTAAGATGTTCTGTCCTTGTCGGAAATGTTGCAATACCAAATTAGGCCCTCGTGAAAATGTTTGGAAGCATTTAATAAATAGAGGTTTCATGCCATATTATTATATTTGGTATCAACATGGAGAAGATGCTAGTTGTAGGAATGAAGGTAGCAGTAGTAATAACAATTTTCAGATTGAACCGGTTGAGCACTTGCGTAATGAAGGTAGCAGTAGTAATAGCTATCATCACCAAGAGGAACAAATGGTAGATTGTGATAGGGTTCATGATATGGTAGGTGATGCCTTTGTAACTCATGATGATGATGAAGTTGAAGAACCTAACTTAGATGCAAAAAAGTTTTATGAAATGTTAGATGCTGCGAATGAGCCAATTTACAGTGGTTGTAGAGAAGGTCTGTCTAAATTGTCGTTGGCTGCTAGAATGATGAGTATTAAAACCGATCACAATCTACCTGAAAATTGTATGGATGCATGGGCAGACTTGTTTAAAGAGTATTTGCCAGAAGACAATGTGTCTGCTGAATCTTATTATCAGATTCAGAAATTGGTATATAGTCTTGGGTTGCCCTCGGAGATGATAGACGTTTGCATCGACAACTGCATGATTTACTGGGGAGATGATGAGAAGTTAGAAGAATGTCGATTTTGTAAGAAGCCACGATTCAAACCGCAAGGTCGAGGGCAAAATAGGGTACCGTACCAAAGGATGTGGTACCTACCAATCACAGACAGATTGAAAAGATTGTACCAATCTGAGGAGACAGCTGGAGGGATGAGATGGCACGCCGAGCATACTCAGACGGATGGAGAGATGACTCATCCATCAGATGCAAGAGCATGGAAACATTTTAACAATGTACATCCACATTTCGCTAGCAATAGCCGGAATGTGTATCTTGGATTATGCACTGATGGATTTAGTCCATTTGGAATGTTTGGGAGACAATATTCTTTGTGGCCGGTCTTTCTTACACCGTATAACTTGCCACCGGAGATGTGCATGCGACGAGAGTTTCTATTCATGACCATATTAATACCTGGTCCAAAACATCCAAAAAGATCTCTCGACGTCTTTCTACAACCACTGATAAAAGAGTTGAAAGATTTGTGGTCAACAGGGGTGAGGACATATGATTGTTCAACGAAAACAAACTTTACGATGCGAGCGATGCTTTTGTGGACCATAAGTGACTTTCCTGCATATGGTATGTTGTCTGGGTGGACTACACATGGGAGATTAGCTTGTCCATATTGTAATGGAATGACAGATGCATTTCAGTTGAAGCATGGTAGGAAGACTAGTTGGTTCGATTGTCACCGTCGATTTCTTCCAGTTCACCACCCATACCGAAGAAACAAGAAATTGTTCAGGCACAAAAGGGTTGTCAGGGACACTCCTCCTCCATATTTAACTGGAGAACAAATCGAAGCGCAAATCGATTATTACGGTGCTCTAGAAACAGCTCCTCGTGGTGGGAATTGGCATGTTCCCAGTAATATGCCTGATTATTATGGTGTTCAGCACAATTGGCACAAAAAGAGTATATTTTGGGAATTGCCATATTGGAAAGATCTTCTTTTGCGCCACAACCTCGATGTGATGCATATAGAGAAGAACTTTTTCGAGAACATCATGAACACTATATTGAATGTCCCAGGGAAGACGAAAGACAACGTAAAATCAAGGTTGGACTTACCCGATATCTGCTCAAGGAGTGAGCTACATATAAAAAGCAATGGGCAAGTTCCAGTTCCAATTTTCAGACTGTCATCAGAAAAAAAGTCTTTGTTGTTCAACTGGGTGGCTTCAGAAGTGAAGTTCCCCGATGGGTATGTTTCAAATCTCTCAAGATGTGTTGAGAAAGGGCAAAAAGTTCTCTGGGATGAAGAGCCATGATTATCATGTCTTTATGCAGCGACTACTTCCATTTGCGTTTGCGGAGCTACTACCGGCAAAAGTACATGAAGCACTTTCAGGTAATTAATTAATATAATACGATGACATGATTAATTTATTTCTATATATATATACACTAATATGAATAATTTTGTTTTCGTATATATATAAGGAATTGGAGCATTTTTAGGGATCTGAGCACCCGCACTCTTAAAGTGGAAGTTGTCCAACAACTTCATGAAAACATCCCCGTCTTAATCTGCAACTTGGAGAAAATATTCCCGCCAACTTTTTTCGACGTCATGGAACACGTAGTTGTCCACCTCCCGTATGAAGCATTACTTCGTGGACCCGTGCATTATGGATGGATGTATCAGTATGAAAGGGCCATGAAAACTTTGAAAGGAAAAGCCAAAAACCTAGCAAGAGTTGAAGGTTCTATTGTGGCGGGAAGTTTGACGGAAGAAACATCACATTTCACTTCGTACTACTTTGCACCGAAAGTACGTACAAGGAAACGAGCTCCAAGAAGATATGATGATGGTGGTGTCGTGCCGACATATATGGAAGACGATGTTCCAGACATCTTTTGTCAAATTGGGCGATTGAGTGGGAAATTGAAAGAGGTTTGGTGGTCGAGTGATGAAGACGTCCATAGTGCACACATTTATATTCTTCTTAATTGCGAGCATCCATTGATCGCTTATTTTGAAAGGTGAATATATAAACATACACACTTAATTATATATATATATATATATATCAATATTAAATATAATACATAACATATATGATTTTACAGTCAATTTGAGACTCAAGTCGAGGAAGCAATACCTGGTATATCGACAACTGAGTTAGACAAAAGGAAAGATCAACACTTTATCAAGTGGTTGAGGAAACATGTATTTATTTATTACTTAAATTGTATGCATACATTAGCAAAGTATGTTTAATGTCTAATTATTTAACTTTTTTGTTGCAGGTTGATTATGACGATCATGAGTATCCCGCATGGTTTCGCGAATTACTTCAAGGTCCAGTTGCAAAGGTCACTACATCGTCGATGTATTTCACCCGAGGCTATACTTTTCATACCTATGACTATGGTAGACACCGGGCGACAAGTAATTATGGAATATGTGTGAAAGGCGAAACATATTTCTACGGGATCTTGCAGGAGATTTATGAAGTTCAATTCCCGGGTATGGGTTTGAAATGCGTTATCTTCAAGTGTGAATGGTACGACCCCTTCGTAAACAGAGGTGTTCGGATTAACAAGAACGGTGTAGTTGATGTCAACGGTGGAAGAAGGTAAATTCTTTTTTTTTTAATATCCAGGTTTTCAGTATTAATTAAATTTTTCATAATGATCTTTATTTACGTAGGTACAACAAGTTCGAGCCTTTCATATTAGCTTCCCAAGCAGATCAAGTTTGCTTCATTCCATACCCTCGGATTACTACCTCGGGAATAAACTGGTTAGCTGTTATCAAAGTTACACCTCGAGGACGAATAATCGCTGGAGATGAACCACCATTACAAGAAGAAAACACCAATGAGATCGAGGTAGCTGAAGCAGAAATTGATGAGTTCTTACTCATTGATCCGCATAATCGTGAATACGAAGATGTTCCTGATCACTCAACGGACGAAGGTGTAGACGACGAGTTTTTAGAAAATGATGATGTTTCAACAGATGACGACAATGTATCCGAATGAATTATGTATATTTATAAGTTTTTTAATCACAAAAATGAATTTTGATTATATATGTTTTAAGTTTGTTTAATCACAAAATAAATTTGCATTTGGGGTTTAGGGTTTATGTGTAGTAGAGGTTAGGAGTTTGGTGGTAGAAGAGGTTATAAGTTAAGGAAGTTGTGGTTTGGGGTTTGGGGTTTCGAGTTTAGGGATTTATAAACCCTTTCCTCGTAAAACCCTAGTAAAAGAAAACATGGGCATAGCAATTTCCTCGTAAAGGCCTAGTAACCTTTACTAGGGCTTTACGAGGAAAATATACACGGGCATAGCAATTTCCTCGTAAAGGCTTTTCCTCGTAAAGCCCTAGTAAAGTTTACTAGGGCCTTACGAGGAAATAGAAACACGGGCATAGCATTTTCCTCGTAAGGTCCTAGTAAAATTACTAGGGCTTTACGAGGAAACCAAATTCCTTATATATACTCGAGCAATCCAGTTTCTCATTTGCTAGTAACCTTCTCTCTAAATCCTCTAAAGGTACTCTCTAATTCGTAGTTAGGTGATTAGATTAGGGAATTTAGATTAGGTGGTTAGTTTAGGGAATTTAGATTAGGTGGTTAGTTTAGGGAATTTAGATTATGTTCGTTTACTTTTATTTAGTGTTTTTTTAAATTATACGGGGAATTAATGTTTCGATTTTTTTTTAAAATATAGATGCCTAGACAGAGCAAGCTTGCTAAGGCTGCCGGTAGGAGGACGTCGTCTCTCGAGGGGAGTCACTACGGAGACATGTTCGGGCGTCAGGATGCTCCGGGTTCATCTTCGTCAGCTCCCGGTTCATCTTCGATTCCCGAGACTCAGGGAGCTTCTACGGCGTCCCGGGAACCACATCCTCCTCATCCTCCTCCTCCACCGGTCGGGGTTCATCCCGATTTGGATGTGCCGCCGAACGCACCCTTTGCGGTGTACACGGTGGAGGATATTTTGGCCCTTCCAGGCAGAGAAGGACTCGCAGAGCTAGACCCGTTCCGACGGGACGGCCGAAACATATTCTGGTATGTGTTAATTTTAAAAAAGTTTTTTTAAATTTATTTCTTAATTAAAAAAATATTTAGAAATTAATGGAATTTATGATTTATTTTGTGTCTTCCGAGGTTTGGTGTTGACAATTGTGTCGGATCTAGCGTCTCGGACTGCATTAAGGGATACTTTCCCGATCCAGCTCCAAACTGGAAGATGACGGCGAGCCACACAAAAAAGACGTGGTTCAAATCATTCGCTGTAAGTTTAATTAGTTAATTTATTTTTAATTATTTAAAATTATTAATATTATTGAACTAATCCGTTTTTTATTTTGCCTTGTTACAGCAAAAGTATCGGTGGTCTATTGGGATTCACCAGCGGGTGAAGAAGGAGTTTGAGGCCAAGGCAAGAGCACGATTGCTCGACATGGTCTACAACTGGAAGGGCGACTACCAGGTATAGATTTATAAATTATAATATATATATAGTTTTAAAAATATTATATACTTTAATTAATTCTATTTTTTTTAAAATCAGGTGGATGGTTACGAGGCCGGGAAACCCGATTGCCTCACAACCGCGGTGTGGGATGGTCTCATCAGCTATTGGGGGTTGCCGGACTCGGTCAGAACCTCCAACACAAACTCCAAGAACCGCATGACCAAAGACGAGCATGGCAACACCAAGGTTCTTCACACCACTGGTAGAAAACCGCACGCGGGAATTCGTCTAGACATGGTACGTAAAATGATTTTTAATAACTATTTATATTTTATTTAAATATTCCAATTTAATATTTAATTTTATAAATTAATTTCAGGCTAAGGAGACAGGAGTTCTTCCGTCTCTGAAAGACCTATACGAGAGGACCCACCGGAACAAGGCTGGGCGGTTTGTAGATCCTGCTTCCGAGCGGATCTACAACGAGGTTGTCGCCCGAGTTGACGAACGCCAGACCCAGTTGACTCAGCAGGCTGGGACTCCAGTCATATTATCCACTGTTGAAGTGGATAAGATTTACGAGGAGGTAAAGAATTTCGTTTTACTATTAATTTTAAATATTTTTAAAATTTTTTCTTAATGTTATTAATATTTTTAATAACAGGTCGCCCCTAAGAAAAAGGGGCGTGTCATCGAGATTGGCTCGGTTAACGATGTCCCTGCAGCGACATCGTCTTATCATCAAGAGCAGCACGATGTCAATGCTCAGCTGCGCTCGGAGTTGGCTTCGCTCACCCAGCATGTCACTTCTCTCACCAATGTCCTCGACATTATGGCAGTTGGAAACCCGCATTTGGAGGAGATGTTGCGTCAGAGACGGGAAGGCGGACAGATTCCACCATCATAGTCACAGCCGGCCACCAACTACGCACCAGATTTCCCGAGCCAGGACGACTTCGTTCAGCAATTTCACGACCAACATCCGTAGTTTTTTTTTATTTTAATTGTATATTATGAATTTTAAAACTTTCTGTATATTATTTAGTTATTTATAAAATATTTTGTTTTTTAGTTTTTATTTATAATTTGATTTTTTAATTTTTAAAAAATAAAATAATTATATTTATAATTAATTTTTTTTAATATGGAAAAACCATTTCGAAGCAAAATTCTCGTAAGGATTCTATGTAAAATCCTCGTAAACTGTTCTAGTAAATTCCTCGTAAGGATTTACTACGATCTTACTAGGAAAGCTTTACTACGCTGTTACGAGGAAACCATACGACGAGCTTACGAGGAAAATCAGCCCACGCCTTTACGAGGAAATGTTTCCTCGTAAAGTAGCTACGACCTTACGAGGAAAAAGGCTTTACGATGAACGTGTTACGAGGAAACGAGTTTCCTCGTAATTTCCTAGTAAATGGCCGTTTACTAGGAAATTACGAGGAAACTCGTCCTAGTAATGGCCTCTTGTAGTGTTATTTATTACCTAATAAAGTTTGAGTAAATGAATGACCATTTGATGTAAAAAAAAAAAGAAGTTTGATCACGGGTGTATTTCTCTCCTTTCCTCCTTTCCCCGTAGTTCCTCTTGCATAGGTGTCTTGTGTTTTGTGATCTAGTATTTGCTTTGCGCTTGTACCTGAACAGTTATCAATTATGTTGTCATGTTTTTGTTTCTTTATAGAATCCCTTTATTCTTCCAGCTAGTTTTTATAGGGGATGGTTTGTATCCTGCTGGCTTAGGTTTTAGAGGTTTTACGTAACTCGCTAGATTAGTATCATATCGTCTGTAATTCCCTTCACTGAAAAAGTGGAAACCAAGTTCAATTTTATTTATAATCTATTTGGCCTTAGTTCTGGGAAAAAAAAACACTTTGAGACCAAATTTCTTCACAGAACTTTCATATGGAAAAAATAATGTATTGAGAATACCTAAACAAAACACATGAGCTATATTTTGTGTCTACTAAAATAAGCACACCACAATCTAGAAAGAAACATAGGTCACGCTATTTAACACTTAAGCAAAGTCTAATTAAATACATACATTACAAAGTGCATATTTATTGGATCAAAAATATGGGAAGCAAGCCCTAAAGACACCCTAATAATAATATTACATTCCTCTCCATCTTCCGATCTCCACACATACAAATCACTACAGGAAGTGAGAGAATGTGTTGTTCATGAGAAAATCGGCCATAATGTGATGAGTCTTCTGTGTTGGATGAAATGAATCCCAAAACACATACTTGTCTGCGTTTGTACATGTGAATGGGTTATTCCTTTGGCAACTATATCCCATCTCGAACATTCCCGTCGCACAGCAAGCTGCAGCGGCCACCTCGAACCCAAAAGAGGAAGGGTTCTTGATGATTCGCATAAATGGTTCATAGGGATTCGAGAAAACGAGGACCGAACCCGAAAGCTCTTTGCTCAGCTTCTCAACAAGGCTCTCAAGCTTGCTGTTGAACTGGACAGCTATGTCGTTAAAGCGTCCAACGCACTCACCTCCCGTGCCAACGTTGGTGGCTCTCTCTAAAGGCATGCATCCCATTGGAGGCAATCCACCTAGTGAAATCTTCCTAGCTCCAAGTCCGTGCAGCTTCGTCACAAAGTCTTTGGCGATTCCAGCTAGAAAATCTTGGTAAAGATCGACTGAGTATTGAGAAGAACGTCCCGGAAAGGCAAAGTAGTTCTCGAGGAAGTCGTTGGTCCCTATGCTTATGAGGTGGAGAGAGTTGGTTATGGTTTCTGTGGCTTGGTCTTTTCCTTGGTATGCTTTTAGTTTTATTTGGTATTCTTTGTAGTATTCAAGTTGTTTCCACAGTGGTAGAACCGACTAGAATCGCCATCCATGGAATATAATTAATAGATTGTACGTATGAAAATATGTAAAGACAACATCTTCTAATGTATAAATATCATCACAATTTTATTTCTAGAAATTTACATCTAACAACGAAATTATATATATATATTAGAGCAAATCTCTCAAATAGATTTTTTGAAGTTTTTGTCACAAAAAATAGATTTTAAAGAAAAAAAATGACCAAATAGACCTTTTATATTTTGGAAATTTTAATATTTTTCTTTTTTTAACTTTAAACTTCATCTCCAAAATCCCACCCCATAACTCTTAACCTTAAATCTAGATTAGTTAACCCAATGGGTATAAATGTATATTTACACCCTTTAATAAAGTCTATTTTGATCATCTTTTATTGACAAATTTTTTTAGGTCTATCATAAGGCATTTCTTTATATTATACTCCCTCTGTTACAAAAATATATATTTTAGAAAAAAAAATGTTTCAAAATAATGTATTTTTATATTTTCAATGCATTTTTGTCAATTAATAATAAAAAATTGTAATTTTTAAAAATATTAATTGCATTTTTGAAGTCTTATTAGTTTAGAAATATAGGAAATATAAAATTACAAAATCCTATGCATTAATAATTAAGTGTTAAAGTGTTATATTAAAAAGTGTAAAAAACCTAAAACATTTATTATTTGAAACAGATGGATTATTATTTATCCGTTTTGTAGTAGATGATAGGTTTCTAATACTAAAAACTATACCAGACCCCTCTTTTTTGGTAATAAATATTTCATAAAAATAAATGCTTTGTATTTCCTATTCAAAAGAATGGTGCGTTAAAAAATGTAACAGTTCATGATATTTTATTCATATACATCAGACTTAACACAATTTTTACGCAAATATTTATACAGAAATTTTATTAATAAAAAAAAACAAAGCTTTTTTAGATATACGATTTGTAATTTTCTTATAGATGTTATATGTATACTGTGTCATGAATCATAAAAATATAAAGACGTGTTAATTTATGTAACATACCAAATACTATAGCGTAGATCATAAATAGGAGGAAAAGAAAAGTCCTTACCAGCACATCGGAAGTGGCGTTGTCGTAGCCAGTGGCAGCAGAAGCAAAGGTAACACCTGTTGCAAAATCTGAAATGTTGTAAGAAGGATCCAAGTACGCCGGAACTATTGGCTTAAGCCCAATGGCTTCAGACATAAAGTCCGTCGCAATCTTTCCATTACAAAACCTCCCGGTCGGTTTCCCACCAACAAAGTCTCGACCATACGGCTCAAAGTTGCTTCTCGCGACCGTTGGGATATAGTTGTTGTTACCCGCATCAACGGTTGAGTCGCCAAACACGATGAGCGCGGGTATGTTACCGGCAAACGTTACTGCCAGGGACGTTGTTATTATGAAGGAGAGGAGTGTGAGGTGTCCCATAGTGTAATTTGTGTACTTGTGGTTTTGATTGTGATGGTGTGATTCAATGAGAGGTGTCTCTTTATAAGAGAACATGAGTGTTTGAAAATGTGGCTTCATTGAATAAGGAGAGGTTTAGTTGTGTGTTGAAATTAATGCTGAGAAATACTGGTTGGACATTATTATTTTCAGCATCATCTGTTGCTTGGTCTTTTGCCGCGCCATCAATACTACTCTTTTACAGTTGGACTCCTTTTCATATTCAGTCTAAATATTTTAATTATATGGTTAACGATATATATATATGACTAAACTAGATATATTGATTTATTAGTTCTGCAGTTAGGTTTCAGTTTACAAAAGGAATGATCTATCGTCCCCCTACCTACATGATATTATTTTAAGCATGTTAGGGACAGGGGCAGATCTATAAAATAAATTAACATGGATCACAATATATATATATATATATATATATATATATATATATAAAATCTTATTTACATAATAGTAAATACAATTTTTAAAGCAAATAACACTAATCATTAATTTTTACATTTTATTTAATGAAATATTTAAATTAAATAAAAACATAAGCATTTTATAATATTAAGCATTTATTTTGAGTAATATTGAGATATATTATATATCACACATATAGTTTCATTATAAACACTTATTCAATATAGTTGTATTATAATCTAAGTATTATAATAAATAAATACGAAAGTGATACAAATACATAACAACTAAATAATAGTTCGAGTCTTTGATTAAAATAAATTAAAATATATAGAAAAAAATCTTGTGTTACCATCAGCTTTGTTTCTGGTTTCGGCCTTGAGATTTTGGTTAAACTATAACATAACATAATTTATCAAATTACTTATCTTTAGCTTAATTACAAAAAAAAAACTGAAAAAAGATAGGTCATGTTTCGAACTCGTGAAGTGTGGGGCACTGCTTGAATCTTTTTTTTTTTAACTCAACTTCATACTTTTCATTAACCAAACATAATGTTCTCTATAGGCATCTCAGCCTCTACAAACTCTTTCAGCCACCAAGGTGTTACAGAATATAACTAAAGAGACTCCTTTGTTATTTTGTTTGCCACATGATTTCCCCTTCTTTGACAAAACACCACTTTGTACGTTGTGTTAGCATCCAACATATAAATTATGTCCTGGATTATCGGTTTGAGAATTGACCATATCTCCTCCTCTCCATTATTCATCCTCTCCATCATTCATTCTGCTCAGAACTAAGGAGTCCGTTTCCACCTGCACATTGCAATACCTAAAGCCTGACAATATAAACAGCCCACTGAATTGCTCAGCTTCAGTTTCAATGGTTGAACCCGTATGTTGAATAACTTTAGCTCCTGCCCACAGTAGCCTACCAGTCTGATCCCTACTCACCCAACCAACACCACTCTGATCTCTGTCTTTGTGCCAAAATCCATTGGTGTTACATTTTATCCATGTGGCTGGTGGAGGTTTCAAACTTTGACATTGATTGGTATTGACATTCTGTTTCATAACATTTGAATCACTCTCGTTTCCTTGCTTCCACTCCTCTGCATCTTCTTTAGCTTTGTAGATGGTGCTGATAACATCGTAGTCCCCTTCCCTCCTTGAATTGAAAATCATTCCTATTTTTTCCAGATTCTCCATAAAATCCAAGGCACTAATTTTACTTGCACATCACCATTTAGGTAATTCTTAAGAGAATAGGGAATCTCCAGCAATACCTTCAAGAGAGGCAGGAAGCGGAGACATTGCCCATACGAGCCGAGCATAGGGACACTGGAACAGCACATGATTTGGTGTTTCAGTTCCTGATGTACAACTAAGACAACTTTCTTCCTTAGATAGGTGACAATGTTTCAGGTTGTGAGCCATAGGGGGAATTGTTGATACATCTCCAAAGGAAATGTCTAATTTTGGGACTCGTCTTGAGCTTCCAAATGCACTGATACAGGGGCTATAGGCTCGGTTGGAGGACTTGACCTCTTGAATCATCTGCTTTTATGACATTTTTCTGCATCCAGTAACCATATATGACAGTATAATTTCCAGAATTTGTATACTCCCACATGTAAGTGTCTTCACTTTGACCATCACAAGGCATTTTCTGTTTTATCCAGTGGAATTTTTTCGCATGAAATAAGGTCTCTAAAGTTTATTGATTCCATTTTCGCCCATTGTTCTGTAGCAGATCACATACTTTCAGTTCCGGGGATAAACCTCTCTGATTTTCTCTTGATACCAGCTTGGTAACATTCACATTTCTTGTTGGCTTCTTCTTTATCCACTGATCTTGCCAGACACTTGTATCTCTTCCATTTTCTATAATCTTTCTTTCTCCTTGCTTAATCAGTTTCTGAGCCGCATGTATACTTCACCATGCATAAGAGGGCCTTGATCCCAGCTCAGCATAAGCTGATTTGATTTAGAATAGTAGCGGCTCTAGAAGATTTTAGCTAGCAAGCTTGATTTGAGAGTAACAAATCTCCATAGCTGCTTTCCCAAGAGGGCCAGATTGAAGGTTTCGATATCATTAAACCCTAGCCCACCGAGACCTTCTGGTTTAGTCACTGGTTCCAACTCTTCCAATGCATTCCTCGGGATTTTTCCTTATTCTTCCACCAAAATTCTGACATTATTGAAGCTATCTTCCTACACACCGTTTTGGTAGTAGAAAACATGACATCGCGTATGTAGAAAGAGTCATTGCTACAGCCGTGAGAAGAACTTCTTTTCCACTTGGAGATAGAAACCTGGTTTTCCATCCTTAGACTTTTTGGTTTAGCCTTTCCTTCAAGTAGCTAAGAATAGAGACTTTAGATCCGCAAAAAGATTAAGGTACTACTAGATAGATTCCTTCTCCACCAATCTGATCGATTCTCAACTGAGACTTTATTTCTTCTCTTCTACTCTCTAGAATGAGCTTTCCAAAATAAATGCTCGACTTTTGGCAGTTAACTCTTTGCCCGGATGCTAGACTGTATCTCGTAATATCATTTAAGGCTCGTAGCTCCTCCTCATCTCATTTATAGTAAAACAAACATCATCCGCATACAATAAATGGGTGACTGCAGGAGCTCCTCTTGCTACCTTAAGACCTGATATCTTCCCTTGTATTTATGCTTTGTTCACCATCTGGACCAGAATATCAGTGCTAATCACAAAGAGGTATGCCCCTGCCTCAATCCTCTAAATGGCACCACCTCACCATAAGGAGTACTAGTAATTAGGAGGTGGTATCTCGCTGATGTAACATAACTCATAATCAGTTTGCACCATTATTCTGAGCATCCCAAACCTTTCATTGCCTTGAGAAGGAAGGACCACTCAACACGGTCATAATCCTTCAAGATATTTGTCTTCACCGCTATAAACTCCTTGGCACATTTATTCCTGGAGCTTAAGGCATGGTGGGGCACCAATATGTTATCTGAGATGAGTCTTCCTTCAATGAATGCAGCCTGTGTGTCTGATATTATCGAGCTGAAAAGCTTTTTTATTCATTTGGATAAGATCTTTGAAATGATCTTAAATCCTACATTACACAGGATGATTGGTCTAAAATCCGCAAGGGTTTTCGAGTTCAACTTCTTCAGGATCAAGCATATTTTAGTGTGATCAATTCCATTCTCCAAAATCCCGGATTAAATAAAAACGCTGAACCATTTTGGTCACTTCCTCTCCTATTGTCCTCCAGAATTGTTGATAGAAATGTCCTGTCATTCCATCATTCCTCAAATGTCACTTCCTTTAAGATTTCTTCGTTTTGTTCTTAGAAGGGATCTAGTTCCATTTCTCAAGCTTTATTCCAACATCCTCCGAAGTAAACAACATCTTAAAGTAATCTTCAGCCACTCTCCCCATCTCCTCTTCTTTAAACCATTTTTTCCTTGAATCGTCCAACAAGCCCTTATGTTCTTTGTGATGGCATGAAAGTACTTGGTATTTTTTTCCCATGCTCTTATCTAGTTCAGTCTACTCTTCTGCCACCAGAAGATTTCCTCATTTTAGTACTCCTCATTGATCTTGCTTCTCATCCTACTGATCTCCTTTGGGATTATGGATAGTTTTCTCGTTGCCATATCCAGCTGATACTGAAGCTCTATGATTCTTAGGGAAGAGTTGAGTTTCACAGCTCATTTCCACTTAGATATATTCTTCCGACATTTGGCAATCCTGCTCATGAAACTGAGACTGCTATCAGCCTGATCATTCCATCCTCTTGAGACTGCTTCACTAAAACCTTACCTTTTGGCCCATCTTTGATCATACTTGAAAATTGTCTTCTTCCTCCAGTCTAGCCCTTCCAGGTTAGTGAGTACTAGGCTATGATATGAGCAGATCTTCATTAATACTATGTTGATGCATGGGGAAAATGTCCAACCATGAGAGGTTAGCGAATGACCTATCAAGCCTACATTGCACTGTTGTTTAGTTCCTTATCCCATACCAAGAAAGTTTGTAACCAATATATTTAAACTCCCATAGACCACATGCCTGAAGCATTGAACGAAACACCTGACCTTCTTCTTCAGTTCTTTCTGCACCTCCTAGCTTCTCAGATTGATCAATCATCTCGTTAAAGTCTCCTGTTAGCAGCCACGAGTCTGGTTTTCTTTCTCCAATTCTCATCAGTCTTTCCCATACCTCTCCTCTTTTGCTTTTAACTGGGTTTCCATAAACGCAGGTCAGATAGAAGCATTTATCATGCCAGTCCACCTTCAAATCAAACAATCTTCTATTGGCTTGAAGGACAACAACTCTACAAGACTTCTTCCACATCATTGCTATCCCACCACTCTTTCCTACTGGTTCCACCGTGTAAAGATCATGGAACCCCAATTTCACCAAAACACCTTACAAATACCATCTTCTTTTCTTGGTCTCACTGGGGAATATTATCTGAGGAAAATATTGACCATGTATCTCATGTAGATGTTGAACTGTAGGGGTATTCCCCAACCCTTGAAACCATCTTAATATCCTCATGGGTTGTTCGAAGGGTTGGAATCACTCATCAACCCTTCTTTTAATTTGTTTCCACTTGCCAGTGTTATGCTTTTGACAGAATGGCTGGAACTGTAGCTGCCACATGAGCAAAATGATTCTTCTCTCCCGAATGCTTGTCATTTGACCCTTGGGTTTGTGATCATAGTCTTTGAAAGACCGATGGAGGAGACTTGTTGTCTAGAGACACGTTGTTTTTCAGCTTCTTAGAGGTCCTCTCATCACTCCGGCTCAACCTTCTTCTTTTCTAATTATTTATTTCTTCGGCTCTCCCTCTTGTCTCTTTGGGACTGCCTAATTTGATTCTCAATATCTCAAAAATCGAACCTTAGCCATGACTGCCATTGCTGGAATCTCCTTTCACATTCTCCTCTCTCGTGTCCTTCAGTCTTTCTTTTAGTATCATACTTCTCTCCAGATGTTTGGGGACCTATTCTGCCAAACACTGCAGGAGAAACTTGACTAGCACCTGATGATTCCCTACCTTTTGATCTCTCTCCACTTCTCTTGTCATCTTTGGGACTGATTTCTTTTCCAAGATTAATCATTGATTCCTCCTTGCTATTTGTTATCCACGAACCTCCACCTCCAGAGACTTCATTGATTTTTAACGTATTTGGTCTCCACATTTGGGAGGGACCTGACATTATTCCTTTTTCATGTACCTCACTCCAGACCCGCCTTCTTCCTCTGCTCTTACCCGTCAAATGAGGTTCTGGTCTCGAACAGAGAGCAAGCTTCTTTCTTTTGGCATCCTTTCCTTTAGATGGTCCTACAACTAATTCACTGTGTAATCCTTTTCTTTTTGGTCATCTGGGGACTGAACCTTTCTGATGATCATCTTTCTGGCTCAAACTTTTGGCAAAGAAAAGTTAGTTTGATCGTGCGTGAGTCTTTTACAGAGGAAATAGACTTTTAGAAGTTTTTCATACTCCAACTTCGTAGGAATTACTTCGACTCATTTGAATCTAACAGTCCTTCTGAACTGCAATGGCTCCTCTGTGTTAATCCAAACCAGAGCTCTAAAGTACTCTACGGAGGAGGAGTTCTTTGTGTGGAGCTTCACCTCTTCGACCTTGCCTAATGGTCCCATCATGCTTTCTATTGTCTGTTTCTTCAGCAGATGAACCGGGAGACCTCTGATCCTAATCCAAAAAGGAATTCTTGTTAAGAACTCTGGACATGGGTGTCGAGACCAGTGCTCAAGTGATACGATCCATTTGTTGACAAACCATGGTCCTCTAGTAAGGACATGATGAAGATCTCTGTCCGACTTGAAGATAAACTGAACAAGATTTTCTCCAACTCCCCTTCTGTGAGTTCCATCTTCTAGGCTCCAGATTGGTGGAAGAGCTTTAACCAATCCTCCGATTTTGTGAACCGTAGGATTCAGACATCTAACCACCACACTTAGGAAGTTTTCCTCAATCAGATCGTCATTTTCAAGATCTTGAATGTCCACCATTTCTCCTTCTTCCAGTAACTCCAAATCTTTTAGTTATTCTACAATATAAATCTCCTTCTTTTTACGGGGTAAAACATCTTCAGAATTTCCTCGTATCTCAAATCTAAAGCTTCAGACTTTACGGCTTATAATAGGTGCTCCTACCTCTGAATACCTTCTTCTTGGTATTAAAATAGGATAGGAAGACACACAAGCCTAATGACCAGCAGGAACAGGACAAGAGTCCGTTGAAGCTGGAAGAGATTGAGACTTCCTTTACGAGATGTTGGATCTTTAACACTTTGATTATATCTAAGCTCTACTAGAAAGCATAAAATCATAAAGATTAGCTTATTTGATTAATAGGGACTTCATATCTGGGAACTGGGAATGTAGCGCCTAGAGAGAACTCGCGAAATCCTAGCCATGTTTTTTTAACACTGCTTGAGTCTTAGAGCAACAATATCGGTACAAATCGTGAAAATTTGTAAAAGAAAAAAAAAACATAATAATATTTTACTACATAATTATTTAATTACTTTTTGAAAATTTGTTGGATAATTGACAAAGTGGCAGGCATTCTTTAAGTATCAGAACCGATTCTCAAAAGTTGTGGTTTAAAAACTTTTACTCTTTCTCTCTCATATTTTTGATTTTTTTTTTAATTTTGAGAACTCATCCCACAAACTAGGGAAAATCCTTAAAAATACACGGACTAATTTTCATTTGCTAATAAAATACACAAACTATTTTGGACTCCCGTTTAATACACGAACTAATTTGTGTTGCATATTAAATATATAAACTTTCAAAATTCACAGATTTTACATATTTTTTAAACGGCGTCAACTACATTTAACGGAAATTATGACGGCATATTGTTTAACTAAACACATGTTTAACTTGCATAAAGAAAATTCCTTAAAATACACAAACTAATTTTTCATTTGCTAATAAATACACTAACTATTTTGGATCCCCGTTTAATACACGAACTAATTTTTGTTTCCCATTAAATACACAAACTTTTAAATTTACATATTTTACACATCAATTTAGATGACATCAACTATGTTTAATAGAAGATGATGTGGTGAAACTGTGAAATACACGCTCACTCTCAGTCAAAACCTCTCAAATTGATTGAACTCTAATTCAAGTTAGTTTCAATTCGAGTTTGGCACCAATCTGTTCCGACCTCTTTTATTTTCCAAATGTTCTTTTTTTTTATTCACTTTAATTTTCCTTTATATCGTTTCGAAGTGAAGTCGATTTTAAACAGTTTTCTTTGTCCTTTTTCACAACATGAAAATCGACTTCACTTCGAAACAATATAAAAGAAAACTAAAATGAAGAATAAAAAAAGAACAAAATATGAAGAAAAAAAAAGGTTAGAACAAATTATTGGAACAAATTTGAATTATGATTCAATCAATTTGAGAGGTTTTGACTAAGAGTGAGCATGCTTTTCACAGTTTAACCATATCATCTTCTGTTAAACATAGTTGATGTCGTCTAAATTGATGTGTAAAATGTGCAAATTTGAAAGTTTGTGTATTTAATGCGAAACAAAAATTAGTTCATGTATTAAACGGAGATCCAAAATAGTTATTGTATTTATTAGCAAATGAAAAATTAGTTCGTGTATTTTTAAGGAACTTTTTATTTAAGTTAAACACATGTTTTGTTAAACAATAACGCCGTCACCATTTCCGTTAAATGTAGTTGACGCCATCTAAAAAAATGTGTTAAATTTACGAATTTCAAAAGTTTATGTATTTATAGGCAACACAAATTAGTTCGTGTATTAAACGGTAATCAAAAATAGTTCGTGTATTTTATTAGCAAATGAAAATTAGTGTGTGTATTTTTAAAGATTTTTCCCCATAAACTATTGTTGGAATTGCTCTTATAAACAAATGAGCCAATAACAACAGTATGTATTATATGTGTACAAGAAATATATAATTTTAGTATATGGCACGTGCCACACCCCCACTCTACCGTGAATCCGCTGCTGGTTAGAGACCTAGAATCTATATATTAATTAATGTTCTCATCAAATACTCTTGGTTCAATTGTTGAAAATCTTTAGATATAAGGGAGATGATTGGTTGAAATGTAACAAATGTGTGAATACCTAACTGATAATGGATTGAAGATTTACCCTAAGATTAAAAGACTATGGTCGTTCGAGTGATTAGTCATTGTGAATGTTTTTAAGTTATAGTAATATTCAAGTTTTCACATATTTTAGTTTCTACTTCTTCTAGTGATTCCTTAAAAAAGTTCTAGAAATTGAAAGTCTGAAAACTATTTAGTTTATGAATTACACAACATAACACAAGAAAACCTCTATAAAAATAAACTACTAGTTAATGTTTTAAATAGACGTACTAATTTTAATTTTATTTAATTATCTTTCAACTAGGTGTTATGCCCGCATGTGCAGACATAATTTTCATCGGAATATTTATTAGTTTATATTTTATTTATTTAAAAACCAGCATAATAAGTTATTATTTCTGTTTTTAAAAAGTTTAATCAAACATCAAATTAATTACAAATGACAACACTCACATATAAAAAAATATATTTATACAAATGGTTTTGCTTTATTTGTATTTAATTTCATTTTTTATATCTTCATTTTAAAATTTTATAATATAAAATATATTTTCAAGATAACAACATAATACATAAGAATTCTCTTATTTTATAAAATATAATATTATTAATAGAAATCTGTTTTAATTATATATATATATAATTATTAAAAACATAATAACTAAGCAAAATTACCTAAAATCATGGAGAATAAGACACATAAGCAAATTCACTTCTTAATAGTATATATTAGTTTAAGACACACGTTAACTTATCGATCAACATCTTATGTTCAAATATTTAGGGAAAACTCCTTAAGAAAATCAAAACAGACTATTAATCACCATCGAAATTGGTGAGCCTCTATGTAGGTTTTTAATTTTATTTTATTTTGTACTTCTATTGTTTTTTAATAGTTTGTTAGTTGTTTATTTTGTCTAGTTGCAGACATGGATAAGTTTTTGACAAATTTGAAAATAAAGCTAAATCATCATCTTAGAATGGCTTAGATTATTTGGACAATCTACCATGGGATCCTGGTGATCGAAAAAGAACATCAGAATATATTACAAATAAAAAAATGAAGTAATCCAAAAATATTTGACTGTAGGTCTAGTCATATTTTTAAAAAACAAATCACTGATAAAATGTGTTCCGAAGCGTTCTTGGTTTGATCAGTATCAAATTGGTTAGAATATAATGTGAAAAATGATGCATTTTTTTTATGTTGTTATTTGTTGAGAGATAATGTTGGTAAAGGTAGAGGAAATGATGCATGGACCATTGATGGTTTCTCTAGCTGGAATAAGTTCAAAAACATTTCAAAGTATTAATAGTTCCACAACAATGCAGTGATGTGTGAAAATTTGATGAAACAAAGCCAGTATATCAAGGATGCTTTGCATAAAAAAAAGATGATATCACGAAGAATGAGTATCACATTCGGTTTCAAGATTTTTATTGCGACAAAGATTACTTTTTCACGGTCATGAAGAAAAAGAATAATCTGTTAATAATTGTAACTTTTTTGAAACTTGAAATACACTATTGAACAAAATGAAACTGTAGATAAGAATATTTTAAGAAATGCTCATGGAAACAATCAGATGGCTTCTTCAAAGATTCAGAATTTTTTTTTTGCATTGTTTCGCTAATCAAGATGTATTTGGTTTATTGGTGGATGAGTCTGCTGATGTTACTTATAAAGACAAATGGAGGAAGTGTTTTGGTATATTGACAAGATTGGGATAGTCAAATAGAGACTCATAAGTCTAACTCATGTAAGTAAGACATTTTCATGGAAAAACGATTGAGAAAGAAGTTAATGATGGTGAACGCAAAAACGGAAAATGGTTAAATCAAGAATTTCCAGTTCAAAGACCACGGATTACTCGTTGGGACTCTCACTATATAAATTTATTGCGTGTGATTGAGTGTTTTTCTTCTATAGTTAGGTGCTTGAACATGTTCAGAATAAGTGCGCATATGACTTGAAAAGACGTCAAAGCACATGGACTTTTCATATACCTCGATAGTTTTGATTTTGTGTTCTATTTGAAACTGATGGTGCATCTTTTAGGAGTCACAAATAGTTTGTATAAAGGATATAATTCTCTTATGATTCAACGAAAATACAGTTCCAGAAATCTAGAGATGATGGATGGATGGAAATCTCTTATAATTTTTTTTTTTTCTTTTTGTAAGAAATAAGGTTTTGCTGGCACAAAGAAGCTAAGGAAATAAACATAAAAACAAATGAACATCAATATAAGGTCAATTGCCTATATGCAATTTTTGGATTTGCATCTTCAAGAATTCAACGGTCGCTTTAATGGGGTAAACACCAAACTGCTTATTTGTTGTGCTTCTTTATCTCCCATCAATATATTCTCTCAGTTTGACCATACAAAATTGATGCGGTTATCGACATTCTACCATATGACTTTATTCATGGAGAGTGCATATTTCTTGAACAACAATTAGATATCTATATTGATAACATTTCTTAGGGACGAGAGGCTTACTCATTTACAGATCTTGGAGAACTTGCTCGTACTTTGGTAGAAACATGAAAGTATATGGCATTGTATTTGGTTTATACGCTTCTGAAGTTGAATTTGATTTTGTATGTTGCTACTACAATTGTTGAGTGAAGTTTTTCAGCTATGAAGTTTTTCAGCTATGAAGTTCGTGAAAGTACAAACATATCGACGAAATTGGATTCGAGATCAATTTGTAAATGATTGTTTAAGTTCTTTTGTTGAAAAATATGTATTTAAAGAAATTACAAATAAGAATGTGATAAAAATATTTCAGGATATGAAATAGAGAAATACCCTAAAATAGACCTAAAAATGTTTTTGTCACAAAAATAGCATTTAAAAAGAAAAATGACCAAAATAAACATTATTAAAATGTGTAAATATACGTTAACTAATCTAGATTTAGGGTTTAAAGTTATGGGATAGGGTTTTAGAGATTATGCTTAAATTAAAAAAAATAACAAGAAATAGTAATTTTCTTTAAATAAAATTTTATTTTGATCATTTTTTCTTTGATGTCTATTTTATAATAAAAAATTCAAAAATGTATATTTGAAAGATTTGCCCAATGAAAAACCATACACAGTTTTTCTAAAACATTTTATTTTAGTTTTTTCAATCTTTATTTCCTAATTATGTATTGACACCGGTAAAAAAATTCTTGGATCTACCACTGGTTACCATAACTAGTGTAATAGTATTTGGCAGTCAAGATAGATACATGTAACAATGAGGGTATTGAATCAAACCAGCGAAAGATGCTTCCTTTCAGCAAATAGCGATAGATGCAAAACACCAAACCAACAAAGACTAATCTCACGTACCCAAACTCTCTCAGGCATGCACCAATATCCATTTACAGAAAGGAAACCAGTATGTTTTTCTTTTGTGGAATGTTCTTGCAGAGTATGAAGATTTGGTTCTAAGAACCATCCATGGTAATATCATCGCCGGTTGTTGGCTTTGGTGGAGCAGCTCCAAAAGTAAACCCTTGAGGAGGGATACTCGAAGCAGGGGATGAAAATATAGAAGAAGCAGAAGCACTATTGAACACAGGGACTTGTGCTTGATCATTATTAACCTTTGGGAAACCAAAACTAAATGTTGGAGGATCGTTGATACTCATGGCCGACATCATTCCTTCCCTTGGTCCGAATAAAGCCTGCTCAAAGGCCTCTAGTTGTTGGTAGAACTCTGTGCGGATAAAAAGAAGAAGCAAATGAGCAATTTTCACTTGCTTAAAATCATTAAAGTGTTAGTTAGTAGTTGCCTGGAGATATGTCAGTGTTGGGTCTCCGTTGCTTAACCCATTGATGACTCTCAGCGAGTCTCCACCCTTTACGTTTCATCAAGTACGCTATAACAACCGCTGGTGATCTGTCAAGTCATTGAAAAACATCAAGATAGAAAAAAAAGTTTTAAATCTCTAAGAGCATGATTAATGAGGGAAGCCCATTTGGGGTTCTTAGAGTATGATTTGAGACTTTTCAGGTAAGAGACGTCTCTTATATCTCTTATTTAAGAGACGTTTCTTAGTTCTTAGTTAAAAGCTAAGAGACGTATCTTATATCACACTAAGAACCCTATCCTAAGAGATCCCATTAATCATGGTCTAAGCACAGAGAAAAAAAAAAGACTGGGTGTAACTGGTGACCAAGGGAATGAGGAGGAACATTAAATCCTTTATAATTCCTAAAAAAAAACACACAATTTATAAGTAACAATTTTTCTTTTTCATTCCTTCACATTCTTCTTTTAAGAGAATTATAGAACAAAAAGGTTTCTCACTAAATTTGGGAAGGAATAATCATTCTTCGTTTCTAATGTTCCTATAATGGTTTTAAGCAACAACAAATCTATCTAAGCATGATTTATAGTTGGAGTATACCAGAGTGATAAATGATAGTCACCTGCTTTTGCCAGACATGCAGTGCACAAGAACACGTGCCTTATCCTTCTCACATTGGTCTAAAGCAGAACACAAGAGATGATGGATCAAACCCCAAATAATTATTTAGAAAACAATCAATACTTAATATGAAACAAACCTAAGAACTTGATAGCATCATCAAACTGTAAGACTTTTTCATCAGAGAGGCCATGATAAGTGAATGAGTTCCTGTATAGATTCTGGCACATAGGAACCGTCTGTTCGGACAAAAGAGAAAGCAGAATCAATACATGCTTCGATGTTAATGTTCAAGTAGTAATAAACTGAAGACTCATATACTCGGTCAATGATTCAACAAACCAATTCAACAACTCGGTTAAGACTAAACCAGTTTCATGATTCAATTGATAAAAAAAAAAAAAAAAAAAAAAAAAACTAACATTAAGAACGCGAGAGATTCCCTGAGTCTTGAGAAGCTCAGAGCGAGAGGCGTTGTCGTAGCTTCCTAGGAAGAGAAACTCCGGCAAGATCTCGGAAGGAAAAGCGCTGACGTGGACTTGAGGAGAGGCCACATCGGAGGGATCAGGCATACGGTGGCCACAGATGCCACAGACTTCACCTTCCTCGTACTTGTGGTAATGCCCACAAAGAGAACAAGGGTTCTCCCTCTCTCTTTTCCTCATAAATTCAAACCTGAGATCCGATTCGATTAGGGTTAGCAAGAAGATGAAGGAGAAGAGTGAGACTTGAAGGAGTTTGCAGAGAGAGAGAAGGGAATAAAATATGACATGAAAGGGGGCTTTGTCCTCTTCTTCTCTGACGACTCTGATTTTACGCCTAAATACTGTTCGGGTAGAAACATGCCGCGTGGAGTTTGATTTATGTAAATCTCGTTACACTTATGTACTTCTGTAATAAAAGTTCAGTTTATGCTATATTTATATTTATTTATTTATTTGAAAAAGGAATACAGATTTGCATATGAGAAATACTTAAAAAATGGTTATAATTTTTTTTGTTACAAAATAATATTTAAGGAAAAAAAATGATCAAAATAGATTTTAGAGATAATGACCAAAATAGATCTAAAAAATTTTTTGTTCCCAAATTAACACTCAAAGAGAAAAATAACTAAAATAAAATTTACTAAATTGTGTAAATATACATTTATATATCTTGGGTTAACTAATCTAAACATAAAGTTTAGAGTTATGGGGTGATGTTTTAGAAGTGAGCTTGAAAATTACAAAAAAAAAAATTCAAAATTCAAAATATCTATTTTAGTCTATTTTTTCTTAAGGTTTATTTTTGTGGCAAAAACTTCAAAAAATCTATTTGAAAATTTACCCTAGATTTTATTAGAAGGTATAAATATATATTTATACCCCAAGGGTTAACTAATCTAAACTTAGGATTTAGAATTATGAGATAGGTTTTTAGAAGTGTGGTTTAAAACTTTTAAAAAAGAAAAATAAGTATTAAATTTTTTAAAATAATAAGGTTATTTTGTCATTTTTTTAAAGATTATTTTGATGATAAAAATTTTAAAAATTATTTGAGAGAATTGACCTTTGTAGATTATGCATTTTATATGTTTAATAGACATTTTTTCCTTTTTCTTTTCTTCTTTAACTTTTTTCTTGTCTTTATTTGACAAAATTAAAAATTTTATGGATAAAATCAGGAAAATAAAAGAGAATACAGAAAAGGATATCATATAAGTTTTTTTTTTTTTAAAACTGGTAACTAATATGATCGTGTCATGTGTCAGTTATAAATGTAAGATGATGATATGTTTTAAAATATTTTATTACTAGGTGATTTTTTTATGCTCATGCACGGATATAAACATCCGTAAGATAAATATAATATAAAAATTTATGAATATTCTATTTTAAATAGATTATTTTAAAATTTATATGTATGATTTACTTTAACTGAAATTATATTATTTAATTTGGACATGTAACTTTGAATATATAATATTTGATCTATTTGGCTATTACTTAGATATATTAGATTGTGTTAACTTCTTCAAATTTAACCACAATATTATTTTAATAAATTATTTTTTTATTAGTTTTTTTATTTACATTTAGAATTTTGATTTTGGGTATAAGAATTTAGATTTTGTAAGTAATTCATTTTGTGGATTATATTGAATTACATATATTTCTTCAAATCGAAATATAACTACTTTTGATTCAAGTTAAAAAAAATGGTTAGTTTTATTTATTGCATTAGTCCAATTTTTATCTTAAAAACTTAATTCTAATTTTGTAAACTTTTGTATAATTTGATATTTTTGGATTTTTAAAAATTATAGAAAATCTAAAGTAATGATAAGTACGAAGCTTCATAAACTGGCATTACCGATAAAAAATAAAATTATGAATAGATATAATATTTATAAAATATTTATTTTTTAATTTATAAGTAATTTTATACATTAGATGTATAAATTATAAATTAAAAATATTAAAATTATCTTAATTTAAATACTTTATGTATTCTTAATTTAGGTTTATTGGGCTGAACAAATATTAAACTTTAAAGATTTTTAGTTGTATGTATTAGGTTTGATTAAAGTTTGTAAAATTTTATTTATGTATTTTTCTAAAAGCTTATACAAAAATTAAATCAAAATTAAAAATTTAACAAAAACTTATGCAAAATGAATAAACATCTCAATAATAGGAATTAAAAATATATTTAGTTCATCAAAGTATCTTAATTTATGTTATTTAAATTACTTTAGCAATATGATAAAATAAATTGATACTAATAAATTTCATTATTACCTTTAAATATATATTTTTTTGTTTGTGAATATGTTTTAAAGATATGAATTTTTTAATATCAAGACTGTTTTTTGTGAATTTTTTTTTATGAAATAACATGATATATAAAATACGACTTTGTGCTCATATGTGTATAAAATATATTTTCATAAAATAGGTTTTCCTTCCTTTTGTGAATATATTTTCGTTTTTTATTTTATGAAAACTTTCTTTGTATTATATATGTTATTTGGAAAATATAAGGAAAAAAACTAAAAAAAAAACATTTATTGAAATAAATTATTAATTCCTTTTTTAGTAATGAAAATTAGATATACTATTTTTTAATTTATTAAGAATGTCTTTGTAAATTACCATCGTAAAAATTAATGTAAGAACGACACGTAGAAAACTGACTTCTAAAATAATATTATAGAGAGATAATATATACTAGAGTTTAATTTGCGTCCCTGTATCTATTTTCATATTTTTATAATTAAATATTAGTTTTTTATAAATGGTATGATACATTTACCTATATTAAATAAATATTTAAATCACATTTTTGAACACAAAATTTTATTTTCTATATTTAGAAAATTTATTTTGTTTTTTCACACCGTCAACCGTATCACCCATATTTCTTATCATATTGAATTTTCATTGAATTATTATTTATATGAAATATATGTAAATTTATATTTGTAGATTAATTTATATTTTATTTATATATTATACAAATTAACAATTTATATTTTACCGCTTAAATAAATATAGTTTGATATGTATGAAGTAAAGTGAACCCATTAATGTAGTAGATTTGAGGGAATAACCCGCAAAAGCCTTGTTATAGCTATATACATTTCTTCGAATTATCGTATTTTTAATTATTTATGTCTTAAAAATATTAAAATGTGGCACAGAATATATAGAAAAGGATAAGTAGTTGTATTATGATATAAGGATAAATATTTATATTACAATTAACCTCAAAATATACGATCAAGATTATCTGGTGAATTAGTTATTTATATTTTATGAATACTAGATACTTTGTCCGCGCTACGCGCGGATAATATCTTATAAACTTTTCTGCAATCATTTTAACGTATATTTTAATTTGTTCAACAAAACTTGTTGCCAATAAAAAAAATGTAGAATGTTAGATGTAGTAGAAGAATATAATCATTAATAAATGATTGCAGGTGATACACAATCTATAATCTATATTACTAAAGAAATCATTCTAAAATTTCACTATTAAATTTTTTTTGACCTATGTATAATTATTATTTTTTTGTCATACCATTGTTTAATGTTAATCATACAATAATGAATTATATTATTACTTTTTATTTTATTTGATATGCTTTTTCTCTACAAATATTTTATCACTGAATTTTATGGTTGTTACGTAATAACATTATACAATAGTTAAACTTCAAATGGTAACAAACCGCACTACGCCACATTTAATAGTATTAAAAATCTATATATATATATATTTGTATCTATATGTTTTTGTTACTATTCGGATCGTATCGCGGTTGTTGTACCTGTTACCATTCAAACCATTAAACACCACTTACTAAAATGAATTATTGTATATCATATTATACCATGTCTTCTTACATTATGATTCCAAATATTTTCAGAATCAAATTTTATAAAAACATTTTAGCGAACCATTTTAAAAAATAATATTACGTTAAATTAATTTTTATAAAAATTATTTATAATAAAATTGTTATTTAATAGAAGTTTAAAATCTATTAAAATCTTATAAATATATACTATTAAATTATCCAAAACTCTGCCAAGTAAATATTAAGTCTCACCAACTCAGTAAGTGTAATTCTTATAAAATGCACAGAAAATATAATAAGAGATAGTAGGCTTGAGCATATGTGTCTTCAGTTTAGATAAAAATCAGTTTCTTTCGGGTTTAGGTTCTTTGCATCCAAGACATTTGGACCTGGTATTTAAAAGTTTTTGGTTGGGTTCGGGTCGCGGTTCTTTTCGGGTTAGGGTGGGATCATATGTATAATTAAAATACATGTAATTTTTGGGTTTCGGATTCGTATCCGTATCCGTTCGGATATTTAGGAACCGAAAAGACTCGAAGTACTCAAACCCTAAAAAATACTTGAAATACGAAAAATACCCAAAAATATATTCAAATACTCAAAAGACCCAAAATCTAATCTGAGGAACTAAAAACCTAAAATTTTATCTGATCACCTAATGTTTTTTTAAGTTTCTTTACCTGAAACCCGAAATTATAACCGAAAATCAAAATCCAAAATTTAAAAAATATTCTTAATATCAAAAACATATATTAAATACCCAGATATATATAATGTACACAAAACATTCAAGTACTTTGGGTATTCGATCGAGTCTCAAATAAGATCCAGACTCGCACAAATTCCTGCAAGTACAAAACAAAATATCCAATAGATAGTTTGCCATGAACTCAGACCCGAACCGAACTTATATTATCGGGTTGGTTTCAGTTCGGTTTTTTAGTCAAGATAAAATACCCAAACCTGAGAGAAAATTATATAAGATTGTATATACAATATTTCAAATAAATTAATTCATAAATATATATCTTTAAAGAAATCTTCGATATAAAATAAATTTTTAACATAATAATATACAACGATCTCAAAATACTAATTCGTATCAATTGTTTATAATCCAATAAAATCAATTGTTGATAGGGAATTTTGATTTCAACCTTAAAAATGTTGCTCTACAGTGTAACATAAAAATTTTGTTTTTCAGTTCTGTTTTTCATTTATTTGGTGTAGCACAAGATAGTTGCTTGATCATTAATATGAATAATGTACAATTTTAACAAAAATAAATTATGTTCTAAAAAATTCTAAATCTGAAATTCTAAACTCTAATGTGTAAACTTTAGTATTATGTACACATGACATATATTGATACATATTGGTTAACTTATTTTGCATATATGTATTTATTTCATGATCCATAAGTTGTCCTTGTTTCATTGGCTGCATATTTGTGGTTGATTTTTTTCTGTATTTGATGTGTGAATTCAGTTTCATTATCATTAGATTATAATCTTGGTAAAATATACCATATCTGGAAAGCTTAGATTTACATGTAAAAAAAATTATCTAATTGTATATATATATTTAAATGGAAAAGAAATAGACAATTAAATAATATATGTTTTTTAGATTGTTAGAATATTGTACTATGTAGGTTATGTTGGATATAACTAGGAGGGGTGAAATTGGTCTCCAAATATTTATTGCAATTGTCTATATACTATATAGACAAACTATTTTTACTATTTTTGCTTTTAGCGTGGGCTTTGTATTTTAGTTTTATTAAAAAAATATAATTTTATATTTTTATTTAAATTAAAATATACTAATACATTAATTATACTACATTTTTATGTCTGATTTTATTATTTTCTTATTTAATTATTTTATTTATATTTGATTATATATATATATATATATATAAACAAAAGTATTTATTTTATTTACATTAACTTAACCTTTTATTTCTTCCTTTCTCAGAACTATGGTAAAAAATATTCCAGCAACAAACTTTTAAGATCTTGTATGCTTGAGTTATAGATGACCACTCTTATAAATTCATATAAATGAAAAATATGATTTGTACATGTTCATCAATGAGACCTTGAAAGAAAAATAATGCATCAAGCTTGATTAAATATGGCCAATTTACGCATAAACTTTGCCTAAGTATAGCCAATCCTATTTTTTTTAAAGTTTGGTCAATCCTTATATAATGGTTGAACATACAATGGCCAAGAGAAAGACGTACAATATAAAGCTATACAAACTCTCCATCAAATACTAAAGTATAGACGACCATTTATATTTTACCGCTTAAATAAATATAGTTTGATATGTATGAAGTAAAGTGAACCCATTAATGTAGTAGATTTGAGGGAATAACCCGCAAAAGCCTTGTTATAGCTATATACATTTCTTCGAATTATCGTATTTTTAATTATTTATGTCTTAAAAATATTAAAATGTGGCACAGAATATATAGAAAAGGATAAGTAGTTGTATTATGATATAAGGATAAATATTTATATTACAATTAACCTCAAAATATACGATCAAGATTATCTGGTGAATTAGTTATTTATATTTTATGAATACTAGATACTTTGTCCGCGCTACGCGCGGATAATATCTTATAAACTTTTCTGCAATCATTTTAACGTATATTTTAATTTGTTCAACAAAACTTGTTGCCAATAAAAAAAATGTAGAATGTTAGATGTAGTAGAAGAATATAATCATTAATAAATGATTGTAGGTGATACACAATCTATAATCTATATTACTAAAGAAATCATTCTAAAATTTCACTATTAAATTTTTTTTGACCTATGTATAATTATTATTTTTTTGTCATACCATTGTTTAATGTTAATCATACAATAATGAATTATATTATTACTTTTTATTTTATTTGATATGCTTTTTCTCTACAAATATTTTATCACTGAATTTTATGGTTGTTACGTAATAACATTATACAATAGTTAAACTTCAAATGGTAACAAACCGCACTACGCCACATTTAATAGTATTAAAAATCTATATATATATATATTTGTATCTATATGTTTTTGTTACTATTCGGATCGTATCGCGGTTGTTGTACCTGTTACCATTCAAACCATTAAACACCACTTACTAAAATGAATTATTGTATATCATATTATACCATGTCTTCTTACATTATGATTCCAAATATTTTCAGAATCAAATTTTATAAAAACATTTTAGCGAACCATTTTAAAAAATAATATTACGTTAAATTAATTTTTATAAAAATTATTTATAATAAAATTGTTATTTAATAGAAGTTTAAAATCTATTAAAATCTTATAAATATATACTATTAAATTATCCAAAACTCTGCCAAGTAAATATTAAGTCTCACCAACTCAGTAAGTGTAATTCTTATAAAATGCACAGAAAATATAATAAGAGATAGTAGGCTTGAGCATATGTGTCTTCAGTTTAGATAAAAATCAGTTTCTTTCGGGTTTAGGTTCTTTGCATCCAAGACATTTGGACCTGGTATTTAAAAGTTTTTGGTTGGGTTCGGGTCGCGGTTCTTTTCGGGTTAGGGTGGGATCATATGTATAATTAAAATACATGTAATTTTTGGGTTTCGGATTCGTATCCGTATCCGTTCGGATATTTAGGAACCGAAAAGACTCGAAGTACTCAAACCCTAAAAAATACTTGAAATACGAAAAATACCCAAAAATATATTCAAATACTCAAAAGACCCAAAATCTAATCTGAGGAACTAAAAACCTAAAATTTTATCTGATCACCTAATGTTTTTTTAAGTTTCTTTACCTGAAACCCGAAATTATAACCGAAAATCAAAATCCAAAATTTAAAAAATATTCTTAATATCAAAAACATATATTAAATACCCAGATATATATAATGTACACAAAACATTCAAGTACTTTGGGTATTCGATCGAGTCTCAAATAAGATCCAGACTCGCACAAATTCCTGCAAGTACAAAACAAAATATCCAATAGATAGTTTGCCATGAACTCAGACCCGAACCGAACTTATATTATCGGGTTGGTTTCAGTTCGGTTTTTTAGTCAAGATAAAATACCCAAACCTGAGAGAAAATTATATAAGATTGTATATACAATATTTCAAATAAATTAATTCATAAATATATATCTTTAAAGAAATCTTCGATATAAAATAAATTTTTAACATAATAATATACAACGATCTCAAAATACTAATTCGTATCAATTGTTTATAATCCAATAAAATCAATTGTTGATAGGGAATTTTGATTTCAACCTTAAAAATGTTGCTCTACAGTGTAACATAAAAATTTTGTTTTTCAGTTCTGTTTTTCATTTATTTGGTGTAGCACAAGATAGTTGCTTGATCATTAATATGAATAATGTACAATTTTAACAAAAATAAATTATGTTCTAAAAAATTCTAAATCTGAAATTCTAAACTCTAATGTGTAAACTTTAGTATTATGTACACATGACATATATTGATACATATTGGTTAACTTATTTTGCATATATGTATTTATTTCATGATCCATAAGTTGTCCTTGTTTCATTGGCTGCATATTTGTGGTTGATTTTTTTCTGTATTTGATGTGTGAATTCAGTTTCATTATCATTAGATTATAATCTTGGTAAAATATACCAGATCTGGAAAGCTTAGATTTACATGTAAAAAAAATTATCTAATTGTATATATATATTTAAATGGAAAAGAAATAGACAATTAAATAATATATGTTTTTTAGATTGTTAGAATATTGTACTATGTAGGTTATGTTGGATATAACTAGGAGGGGTGAAATTGGTCTCCAAATATTTATTGCAATTGTCTATATACTATATAGACAAACTATTTTTACTATTTTTGCTTTTAGCGTGGGCTTTGTATTTTAGTTTTATTAAAAAAATATAATTTTATATTTTTATTTAAATTAAAATACACTAATACATTAATTATACTACATTTTTATGTCTGATTTTATTATTTTCTTATTTAATTATTTTATTTATATTTGATTATATATATATATATATATATATATAAACAAAAGTATTTATTTTATTTACATTAACTTAACCTTTTATTTCTTCCTTTCTGAGAACTATGGTAAAAAATATTCCAGCAACAAACTTTTAAGATCTTGTATGCTTGAGTTATAGATGACCACTCTTATAAATTCATATAAATGAAAAATATGATTTGTACATGTTCATCAATGAGACCTTGAAAGAAAAATAATGCATCAAGCTTGATTAAATATGGCCAATTTACGCATAAACTTTGCCTAAGTATAGCCAATCCTATTTTTTTTAAAGTTTGGTCAATCCTTATATAATGGTTGAACATACAATGGCCAAGAGAAAGACGTACAATATAAAGCTATACAAACTCTCCATCAAATACTAAAGTATAGACGACCATTGGACTTTCAATATTTTTAACAGCTCATATTGCCTTACCATAACCCTTGCTCTTCTACATATTTGGATTCTTCGTAACCATAATTTTAGTCACTTCACCATGGGACAAACACTTTCTTTAAATCCTCTTTCGTAGTACCTTTGTATATCACAAAGAGCGTCATGATGCTTTCCTTTTTCTTATTCCACATCAACTCCAAGCTTGAATTCATCATAAGCATGCACACCACCACCTTCAGTCTCTAGCTCCCCTGGATCATATCCAATCTCATGTGTAAACTCATTTTCCTCAGCCTTTATTTCCTCCTCAAGTTCTTCATCCTTCTGATTAAGCAGCTTATGATCATCCTGTTTCAATTCTCTCTTCAAACTCGTCCCCACCATATTCATGATCAGCATCATTCCTGGTTCATTGTCATCTAAATCCATTATTTCACCTCTTCTGGAATCATCCACATAGTCCTTTACCTCGTTCTCATCTGCGAGTAAAAGCAAGTAAAACATCTAGAAAATTCAAGGTATACCTAAATGTAACTTCAGATAAAGAAAGAAAGACAGATACCCAAAATAGTGGCCTTATGTACGTAATCATTAACACTGATAGATGCTATATTTTTTCTAATATGAGTCTTGCCAATCTCCAAAAATTGTAATCTTTAATAAAAACAAACGAATAAGTCAATAAAATATGAGTGTTCGCGTGAAGAGCAAACTAAATTAATGTAAGACATTAACATGAACTTGATGAATTTGAGTAATGAAAGTCTAATTTACAAAGGAGAAATCATAAAAGCTGAGAACATTGACACATTATATTTCAAGTTTTAGTTGATGTGGCGAAACAGGGTAGGTTAGATATCATGCTCCAAGCAAAATGTTTAAATTAGATTAGAAACGTGTTTGAAAACAAAATACACAAAGCAATAGCAACTGATGACGAACATCATGGCAAATCATTAGCAGTGGGTCGATTATGATAAGGGAAAAATTAATTACCTACTAGACGTTTTGGGTTCACAGTTGTGACCAAAAGAACGGTGGGAGTGTTTTCATTCGATGTGAATTTCTTGTAAAAATCTTTTTCAGACAGGTCCCAAAGGCACAACTTCATAACATGTCCACTGCAAAGGTTGATTTAAGACATGGTAAATTTTATTAGTCACTCATAGAGACTAAGCTTTGAAATACATGAAGTCGTGATTATAATAACAGTAAACACATACTCTTTTGATTGCAAATGTACAAAACCCCACGGGTGGTTATTATTTCCGCTTCGTCAAGGACGGGACGGTCAATGAGAGACTGTCCATTACCAGCCTCAAGTTTTTCATGAAGATTAGTAGAGGAATGTGGCCAAAAATACAAATCAGCACCCAAATAGAAAAATTAAGGTGGAGAAGATTTTATAAATAAGATAGATTACCGTAGAGGTCACCTCTGACCACAGTTAGATACTTAGCTTGGAAATCTTCATTTGTGTGGAACCTGAACCTCTATAGGGCAAAAGAGAGGAGGATGTCGTCAAGGAGGGAGAAAAAAGAGTTGCGCTAAAGAAAAAGTTAAAACCTTATCATCAACTTTATAAATCTCCTTGCTTTTCCCAGCATAAAAATTAAAAATTCTGAAGCCTTGTAAGTTGTTCCTGCTTTGAGATGAGGCAGGTACGTAGGAGCACGAGTAGAGGAGATGAAACCTCGCATCAGAGTCTCATGCTGGAGTAAAAATCAATCGATGTTAGATAGAATGGTTTAGACAAAGATGGATGGAAACTTGCAGATAAGAAACTCATACTTGTTCATCAATGAGGAGGAGCTTTAACAAATAATGCTCCCATCTTTAGGAATGTTTCTTGCCTCCCAGGTAGGGAATAACCGAAATCAAAGCTCTGACTAAGAATGTCCTGTTGAGATGTTGAAATAGACAGCGAGTGGAGATATGCCGGTGGAGAGCTGATTTTTGCATTGGATTCCATTGCCATGGATGGAGCTTCTCTAGAGTAGATTTTGATTTATGGTGAATTAGGTTTAGCCATAGAATTTTATATAGGAGAAGGATCAAGGGGAAATGGAAAGAAACATTCAAGAATGGTTTCAATATCATCATTGATTGAGAAGGTTAAAAAAAAAAGAACTTCAAATCAGAGAAGATGAAGTGGAAGAATCACGAGGAGAAAGTAGAAGCGTGAAACAATATAGGCTTTTGTATCCTTCTCTACATAGACTTTGTGGGCTAGACTGATAATTTTCATAGAATCATACGAAAACACATTCTATTTTAGCCATGGTGACCTGACAAAATCAAACCTTCTAATTGGCTTTATTTTTCAATCCGACGTGGCATAGCTAATTGATCACCCACTACAAGAAAACTAAGCTTTTACTAGGAAAATAGTTCCTCGTAAAATTACTACGAGTTTACTTCAATTTTACGAGGAAACCAGTTTTCCTCGTAAAGTGCTCGTAACCTTACGAGAAAAAGGTTTCCTCGTAAATTCGAAGTAACCTTACGTGACTATTACGAGGAAAATGTCATTTTCCTCGTAAACTCATAGTAACTTCTCTCCTCGTAAAGTCCTAGTAATAGTTTACTACGAAATTAGGAGGAAAGGTTTTGTTACTACGAAATTAAGAGGAAATGGATAGAAAATATCGAATTTAAATCAAAAACGTGTCTTGTACTTACTTTTCCTAGCAATTTCCTAGTAAATTCTCAGATTCGAAAATTCCTATAAATACCACCATATGTGATTCATTTGAAACACACCAAAAAAAAATCAGCTATAAGCTTAATCAAACACAAAAAAAAATGTCCAGTCCGGGAAATATTTTCGAGTTGCGGAAGTGGATGTATTCACACAGAGATAATAACGGGAGGGTGACGAAAGAATTTCTCGAAGGGTTGGAGACGTTTATGCATCAAGCAGATTCTACACCACTCACGCAGGAAAGTGGTAAGATGTTCTGTCCTTGTCGGAAATGTTGCAATACCAAATTAGGCCCTCGTGAAAATGTTTGGAAGCATTTAATAAATAGAGGTTTCATGCCATATTATTATATTTGGTATCAACATGGAGAATATTCTAGTTGTAGGAATGAAGGTAGCATTAGTAATAGCAATTTTCAGATTGAACCGGTTGAGCATTTTCGTAATGAAGGTAGCAGTAGTAATAGTTATCATCACCAAGAGGAACAAATGGTAGATTGTGATAGGGTTCATGATATGGTAAGTGATGCCTTTGTAACTCATGATGATGATGAAGTTGAAGAACCTAACTTAGATGCAAAAAAGTTTTATGAAATGTTAGATGCTGCAAATGAGCCAATTTACAGTGGTTGTAGAGAAGGTCTGTCTAAATTGTCGTTGGCTGCTAGAATGATGAGTATTAAAACCAATCACAATCTACCTGAAAATTGTATGGATGCATGGGCAGACTTGTTTAAAGAGTATTTGCCAGAAGACAATGTGTCTGCTGAATCTTATTATCAGATTCAGAAATTGGTATATAGTCTTGGGTTGCCCTCGGAGATGATAGACGTTTGCATCGACAACTGCATGATTTACTGGGGAGATGATGAGAAGTTAGAAGAATGTCGATTTAGTAAGAAGCCACGATTCAAACCGCAAGGTCGAGGGCGTAATAGGGTACCGTACCAAAGGATGTGGTACCTACCAATCACAGACAGATTGAAAAGATTGTACCAATCTGAGGAGACTGCTGGAGGGATGAGATGGCACGCCGAGCATACTCAGACGGATGGAGAGATGACTCATCCATCAGATGCAAGAGCATGGAAACATTTTAACAATGTACATCCACATTACGCTAGCAATATCCGGAATGTGTATCTTGGATTATGCACTGATGGATTTAGTCCATTTGGAATGTCTGGGAGACAATATTCATTGTGGCCGGTCTTTCTTACACCGTATAACTTGCCACCGGAGATGTGCATGCGACGAGAGTTTCATGGTAGAAGAGGTTATAAGTTAAGGAAGTTGTGGTTTGGGGTTTGGGGTTTCGAGTTTAGGGATTTATAAACCCTTTCCTTGTAAAACCCTAGTAATAGAAAACACGGGCATAGCTGTTTCCTCGTAAGGTCCTAGTAAGGTTTACTAGGGCTTTACGAGGAAACAAACGCGGGCATAGCTACTTCCTAGTAAGCTAGTTTCCTCGTAAAGGCCTAGTAACTGCCTTACGAGGACCTTACGAGGAAATAGAAACACGGGCATATCTATTTCCTCGTAAGGTCCTAGTAACATTACTAGGGCTTTACGAGGAAACCAAATTCCTTATATATACTCGAGCAATCCAGTTTCTCATTTGCTAGTAACCTTCTCTCTAAATCCTCTAAAGGTACTCTCTAATTCGTAGTTAGGTGATTAGATTAGGGAATTTAGATTAGGTGGTTAGTTTAGGGAATTTAGATTAGGTGGTTAGCTTAGGGAATTTAGATTATGTTGGTTTACTTTTCTTTAGTGTTTTTTTAAATTATACGGGGAATTAATGTTTCGATTTTTTTTTTAAATATAGATGCCTAGACAGAGCAAGCTTGCTAAGGCTGCCGGTAGGAGGACGTCGTCTCTCGAGGGGAGTCACTACGGAGACATGTTTGGGCGTCAGGATGCTCCGGGTTCATCTTCGTCAGCTCCCGGTTCATCTTCGATTCCCGAGACTCAGGGAGCTTCTACGGCGTCCCGGGAACCACATCCTCCTCCTCCTCCTCCACCGGTCGGGGTTCATCCCGATTTGGATGTGCCGCCGAACGCACCCTTTGCGGTGTACACGGTGGAGGATATTTTGGCCCTTCCAGGCAGAGAAGGGCTCGCAGAGTTAGACCCTATCCGACGGGACGGCCGAAACGTATTATGGTATGTTTTAATTTTTAAAAAGTTTTTTTAATTTATTTCTTAATTAACAAAATATTTAGAAATTAATCTAATTAATGATTTATTTTGTGTCTTTCCAGGTTCGGTGTTGACAATTGTGTCGGATCTAGCGTCTCGAACTGTATTAAGTGATACTTTCCCGATCTAGCTCCAAACTGGAAGATGACGGCGAGCCACACAAAAAAGACGTGGTTCAAATCGTTCGCTGTAAGTTTAATTAGTTAATTTATTTTTAATTATTTAAAATTATTAATATTATTGAACTAATCCGTCTTTTATTTTTTCTGGTTACAGCAAAAGTATCGTTGGTCTATTGGGATTCACCAGTGGGTGAAGAAAGAGTTTGAGGCTAAGGCAAGAGCACGATTGCTCGACATGGTCTACAACTGGAAGGGCGACTATCAGGTATAGATTTATAAATTATAATATATATATATATATAGTTTTAAAAATATTATATATTGACTTTAATTAATTCTATTATTTTTTTAAATTAGGTGGATGGTTACGAGGCCGGGAAACCCGATTGCCTCACAACCACGGTGTGGGATGGCCTCATCAGCTATTGGGAGTTGCCGGACTCGGTCAGAACCTCCAACACAAACTCCGGGAACCACATGACCAAAGGCGAGCATGGCAACACAAAGGTGCTTCACACCACGGGTCGAAAACCTCACGCGAGAATTCGTCTAGACATGGTAAGATGATTTTTAATAACTATTTAATTTTTATTTTATTTGAATATTCCAAATTAATATTTAATTTTATAAATTAATTTTAGGCTAAGGAGACAGGAGTTCTTCCATCTCTGAAAGACCTTTACGAGAGGACCCACCGGAACAAGGCTGGGCAGTTTGTAGATCCTGCTTCCGAGCGGATCTACAACGAGGTTGTTGCCCGAGTTGACAAACGCCAGACCCAGTTGACTCAGCAGACTGGGACTCCAGTCATATTATCCACTGTTGAAGTGGATAAGATTTACGAGGAGGTAAATAATTTGGTTTTACTATTAATTTTAAATATTTTTTTAAAAAAATTCTTAATGTTATTAATATTTTTATTTACAGGTCGCCCCTAGGAAAAAGGGGCGTATCATCGGGATTGGCTCGGTTAACGATGTCCCTGCAACGACATCGTCTTATCATCAGGAGCAGCACGATGTCAATGCTCAGCTACGCTCGGAGTTGTCTTCGCTCACCGAGCATGTCACTTCTCTCACCGATGTCCTCGAGATTATGGCGGTTGGAAATCCGCATTTGGAGGAGATGTTGCGTCAGAGACGGGAACGCGGAGGGATTCCAACCCAACAGCATCCACCATCACAGTCACAGCCGGCCACCAACTATGGAGAGGATTTCCCGAGCCAGGACGACTTCGTTCAGCAATTTCACGACCACCATCTCTAGTTTTTTTTATTTTTAATTGTATATTATGAATTTTAAAACTTTCTGTATATTATTTAGTTATTTATAAAATATTTTTTTTTAGTTTTTATTTATAATTTGATTTTTTTAATTTTTAAAAAATAAAATAATTATATTTATAATTAATTTTTTTAATAGAGAAAAAACATTTCGAAGCAAAATCCTCGTAAGGATTCCAAGTAAAATCCTCGTAACAGATTCTAGTAAGTTCCTCGTAAGTCTATACTACGATCTTACGAGGAAAATATTACTACGATGTTACGAGGAAACCCTACGAGGGGCTTACGAGGAAACCATACCCACGCCTTTACGAGGAAATGTTTCCTCGTAAGTTTTCTACGACCTTACGAGGAAAAAGACTTTACGATGAACGTGTTTCGAGGAAACGTGTTTCGAAGAAACGTGTTTCTTCGTAATTTCCTAGTAAATGGCCATTTACTAGGAAATTACGAGGAATACACGTCCTAGTAAGGGGCGAGTTTTCTTGTAGTGACCTTATTCAACTTTTAGTATTGTAAGATTATGTAAACATATTAGATTGCCTTCTAGATGACAAAAAGAAAAATAATGATGTAATTTATGAGTAGTTCGACAGGTAAGTTTTTAACTGATAAAAAGACAATTAATAAAACCCATTATATATTTATTTCATTTTGGTTTTATTTTATTGGGTCGAATTCCGTTTATTTTCCCATTTTAAAATTTTTTAATTTGATTAATTAATGATAAATACTCTTAGTTCATCTTTAACATGACAAAAAGTTACAATTGTCCTCAATAATTGTTTTGTTAATGTTTATTAATTAGTTATTTTAGCATTAATTAGTTTGAAAGTCGATTTATATGGTTGTTTTAAATAATAAAAATAATACATGCTGAAAACTAGAAATGTAAAAGTTGCAACATTTATTATGGTAATAAATTAATGAAATAATTAGGATTAGTAAAAAAGGAAATTTTTTTTAAAAAAACATTTTAAAATAGGTAAGTTATGTAAATAAAAATATATAATAAGATACAAAAAAATATAGAAAAGTAATTTTAAAATTACTTCATAGTAATTTTAAAATTACTTCATAGTAATTTTATTTTTCTAAATCAAAATCTATTTTTAAGCTTACTTAAAAATTTTCTTTTTACTTTTAGATATATTTTTTCATAGATACAAATTTAAATTTATTATACTCCTATTAAAAATAAATTATGAAGATTATAATATATTATGAATATTAGAAGTTTATAATTACAATTTTTGAAATAATCACATTAAAAACATGAAGTCTGTTAGAAATGTTGATTATTCACCTTATGTTACACATGTCTCTCTCTTACTTATTGTATCATCATGCACTTGTCTTGTTCTCGTAAAAGCAAAATGACTAAGCATCATTTCTTGTACTATATATATATAACGTAAGACAAGGATGAATGAGAAGTTAATCCTACTCTCTCGTTTGTTTTAATACACAGAAATCATAAAACTTTAGTGATTAGTTTATAACACGTTATCAGCACGAGGCTCTTATACCAAACGAAGCTATACTAGCAAGAAAATGCCAGACTTTGAGACTATGGATGGAGATATGTGTTTGGCAGATAGTGCGTCAACGCACACGATAATTAAAGATAAGAAATACTTCTCCAGTCTCAAAATAGAAGATTACGCTGGAAGCGTAAGTACAATATCTGGTAGTGCAAATATTATTAAGGGCTCTGGAAGAGTGAAATTTTCAATGCCACGGGGGACAAAATTTGAAATAAGTGATGCATTATATTCCCCCGAGTCTCATAGAAACTTATTAAGTTTTAAGGATATCCGGAGAAATGGATATCATATTGAGACTATGAGTAAAGATGGCTTTGAATATTTTTGCATTAAGTCCGAGAGGAAACATATATTAGAAGAGTTAAAAATGTTATCCTCTGGACTATATTGTACGAAAATAAACATGACTGAGTCCTATGCCACAGTTAACTTGAAGTTTACTAATACATTTAAAATCTGGCATGAGAGGCTAGGACATCCTGGTTCAGTCATGATGAGAAATATAGTGCAAAACCATCCGTTGAAAAACGATAAAATTTTGCAAACGTGCGAGTTTACATGTAATGCATGTTCTCAAGGAAAACTTATAACTCAACCATCACCAGTAAAAGTTAGCAATGAATCACCATTATTTTTAGAAAGAATACATGGTGATATATGTGGGCCGATCCATCCACCATGCGGGCCGTTTAAGTATTTTATAGTATTGATTGACGCATCTAGTAGATGGTCAAATGTCTGTCTTTTGACGACAAGAAATATGGCTTTCGCAAAGTTCAGTGCTCAAATCATAAAGTTGAGAACGTAGTTCTCAGAGTATGCCATAAAGAAAGTAAGGCTTGATAATGCTGGTAAATTTACATCACATGTCTTTAATGATTATTGTATGTCAGTGGGATTGATGTGGAGCATCCAGTTCCCCATGTTCATACACAAAATGGCATGGCCGAGTCATTGATTAAACTGTTGCAGTTAATTGCAAGACCGTTGATATTGAGAACAAAGCTCCTAATTTATGTATGGTGTACACCGTACGAGAAGATAAAGATAAGGATCCAGACGACGAGAAGGGAACATAAAAGTATGAGATTTCTATCAACTACGCCCGAGATGAAAAATTATGGATAAGGGATAAGATAAAAGATGTTGATGGAATGTTCTCCTTTTCTGTGTCCAAAGAAATAGATCACGAAAGTGATGATCCAGATCCAAGGTCCATATTGGAATGTATGAAAAGACATGATTGGGAAGAGTGGAAGAAGGCCATACAAACTGAGTTACTCTCCCTAAATAAAAGGAATGTCTTTAGACCAATAGTCATAACGCCTGAAAATAAAAATCATGTTGGGTACAAGTGGGTATTCGTGAGAAAAGTAAATGAAAATAATGAAGTAACACGATACAAAGCCCGATTAGTTACCCAAGGTTTTTCTCAAAGACCAAGAATTGATTTTGAGGAAACTTATTCCCCGATAATGGATGCAATTACCTTTAGATTTTTGATGAGCCTAGCGGCATCGAAAAATCTTGAAATGTATCTTATGGATGTTGTGACTGCATATTTTTATGGATCGTTGGATAATGATATATACATGAAACTCCCTGAAGGATTGGAAATGTCAAAAGCATTGAAAACAAAATCTAGGGAGATTTGTTCGGTCAAGTTACAACGATCACTTTACGGACTAAAGCAATCCGGACACATGTGTTATAATCACTTAAGTGAATATCTATTGATAAAAGGATATGTGAATAATGCGATAATCAAGAATGTGTGTGGCTTAGGTCAATGAGTCACCATATACAAGACGCAAGCGGAATAGCTGATAAGAAAAAGACGACGAAAATATTTGAAGACAATTCGGCGTGTGTATCTCTACTCAAAGAAGGTTATATAAAGTGCGATAGAACAAAGCACATCCCTTCAAGATTTTTTTCATACATACGAGAGCTCGAGAAAAATCAAGAAGTGGACATCGAGTATATACGGTCATGCGACAATCCGACTGACTTGTTCACCAAAGCTCTTCCTACTACAACGTTCCGAAAACACGTCTACAGTATTGGAATGCGGCATTTGCGTGACCTATGAAGAAAGAGCTATGTCCATTAGTCTCAGGGGGAGATTACGTCATTGTACTCTTTTTCCCTTATCATGGTTTTTATCCCTTTGAGTTTTGCCGTGATTAGGTTTTTAATGAGGCAGTACGTAATGAAAGATGAATAATCAAGAGAGAGTGTTAGAAATGCTGATTATTCACCTCATGTTATGTTACACATGTCTCTCTTACTTATTGTGTCATCATACACTTGTCTTATTCTTGTAAAAGAAAAATCAGTAAGTATCATTTCTTGTACTATATATATAACGTAAGACAAGGATGAATGAGAAGTTAATCTCACTCTCTCGTTTTTTTTAATACACAGAAATCATAAAACTTTAGTGATTAGTTTATAACAAAGTCAATATAATTTTAACTTCCCTTATTTTTTGCAGAGAAACAAGAGCTTCGTCGTTTTGAGGACCACTCTTCATGCATTCTATTCTGGGATTTCTAATACTTCTTTCATGGTGGTACATCTCTTCTCTAGCTTAGTAGATTTTAGAGAGAAAATATATTGAGCCCTAAATCGAAATTTATTTGTAAGCTTTACTTGAAAATATTCTTTAGATATATTTTTCAACTTTATCTTTATTATATTTATTTTTTCCTATTAAAAATCAGTTGTGAAAATTGTAATATATTATGAATATTAGAAGTTTATAATTACGAATTTTTGAAACAATCACATTAAAACATGAAGGCAATATAATTTCAACTTTCCTTATTTTTTCACCGAAAACAATAGCTTTGTAGTCATGCGGACATTCGTCATGCGTTTTATTCTACAACTTCTGATACTTCTTTTGCTTATTCCACCAAACTAACTCGCAGAATTACAAAGATACTGTGGCTTTCCATCGGCGTCTCTCTCTCAAACTTCTCATCCTTTTTCTCATACTAAAGTTGCCAAGCTAGGTTGCTCATCGTCTTCAACGGCTTAAACAAATATTTTCCTTTTTTCGACCTTGCCATAGAACGAGTGCTGACACAGCTCTTACGAAGTTTCCTTTGCTTTAGCTGCTACTTGCTTGATCGCGTTGTGTTTGTTTAAGAACGCTTGCTTGTCCTCTTCCATCCTGATGAAGCTATTAGTGCGATATATGGCATCTCTGAAAGTGATGGTTGGGTTTACGTAGAGGTCGTCTTGGAATTCGGAGTGTATCCAGAGAGTGCGTTACACACGGCCTTTATTACTGTTTCGTCTGGGACATGCACCTTGGATACCACTTGCTTAAACTGTTCTATAAAGTCTTTGAGGCTCTCGCGAGGATTCTGAAACATCTTCCATAGGTCGGACTCTAAAAATTTATGATGAGTTAATATTAAGTAGTGCTTTAGGAACTTGGCCGAAAAGTTATGGAAGTTGTCAATGGAATCCTCCACCAACCTGGAGAACCAAGTCAAAGCTGCGCAGTAAAGATGTTTTACGAAGAGTTGACAGAACTTGTCGTTCTTTTCCTTGTTGTTGAAGTGTGCTCGTTCCATGTCTATGTTGAACTTTGTCACATGGTCAGTGGAATTTGTGTTGCCGGAGTAAGATGGGATACTGAGCTTGTCCCTTTGGTAGTTTTTGACGTCGATAATCCTTTTCGGAAGGGGTGATATATGGTGTTTTGACATCTTATATATATGTTTTCGAATTGGTTTTCAAGTCTTTATCGAGTGTTTCTAGTCCTTTTCGAGTCATTAAAATTCTGGAGTTGCATGGTTGGAAGACAAATCACTCGGAGTAAAAGAGGTGGAAAAGAGTGCAATTTCGAGAGTTTCATGCGGAGAAGCCGAACATAGCAGACTTGTGATTGATCCTGAGCAGAGCACCCGAGTGCATGCTCCAGTGGCATATATTTTTAAGGAAACTTCTAATATTTCGGGATTTTACTTAGGGTTTCCCCCTTTTCCTCCTTGGCCGTCACAAACCCGCAAAAAATAATTTCTCACTATTCTTATTAGACTACGCCACTTTTAGAGAGATTTTAGAGAGATAAAACTTGTTAGGGGAGAAAAATCTCTACATCCTTTGGAGAAGATTTCTAAATCCTCTTTGCTTGTCGTTATTGATTCAAACATGTTTTCTTCATATATTATCCCTGCATATTCTTTGGTCATGATTGAGTAGTTGATTTGCTTAGTCTTGGGTGTTAGGAGATCATAGTTTCATGACCTAAAAACAAATAAGGATTGATGTGTTGATTGTCTCCATTCATTGTTGAACTTAAATCTTGCATTAAACTAATTACTTAGGGCATGGTAAGTGTTTTAGGTTGCTAGAAATAACATGAATGAGCGATTTCTCCTTAACCAACAAAAGTCGATGTTAAGGCGAATTTGAACATATCGAATTTGGTCTAAATGTTTATCATTTTTCTCTGCTTCAGACGACAATTTAGATATTAGGAATAAATGATAAAAGGATGGATGTTACGAAAGTGGATCAATCTTGCCGGGTTGTTTGAGTTTAAGACTTGCTGTGATTTGTTCCTTGGATAGATGTTTGGCTCATGCTAGTTGATTCCCAATCATTCACCCTAGGCCTAGCTCTTTTATAATCTGAAAACCAACCAACTATGTTACTTGTTTTATTTTAATTATTTTATTTTAATTATTTTATTTGCATTTAATTAATTTTGTTTTAGTTTGATATTGATCCCATAGAAATAAAGTGTAAATACGGTCCTCCGGGATTGAATCTCAATTACTATATCTAAACTATTAGCTTGCAGTAGTGAAACACAATTTTAATGTATTAAGGGGGTTTTTAGCGTCACGGCGAAGACATACACGATTTGTGAGGCCGAGCTCGTCACGTGGTGGATTTTGAAGTTGAATTCTTGCATTGAGAGCTAGATAGGTCGTCGATTTGGCGGCTTGTCGTCGACTCTACGCTGCTAGTTGTCGGATTTATGTTTTCAGTCACTTGCTCTCTGACGCCAATAGTAGGGTTTGTGAGGTGAAGAGATGTCTTCTAATCGTCGTTGGATTTCTGACACCGTCAACTGGTGGCATAATGACGACAACTAGCGTGGTGAGACATACGTTCGTCGTCTTATGGGATTCTTCCTGCTAAACAAGGCAATTTATGATGTTTTGCATTGTTTATGTCATGGTCGGCATTTCTACTGCCGGTGCAGGTTTGTTTTGGCACTGGCAACAGAAAATGCCTACTTACTCTGTATAGCTACATTGTGAGTGCATGATGATATTGTTAACGATACTCTGTATAGTTCTATGGTAAGCGCCTAAATTTAGTCGACTTGAATAAGAAAAACAAAATTCAGTTGTGGATTATTCCAAAACATTTTGTTGGATTACAATATGTATATGAACAATAGAAAAAAAAGAGTCGTCACTCGGTAGAGTGGCATGAAAAGTACAAACCGGTGAGAACGAGTTTCGTACTTTTTCGGCCACTCTGCAGAGTGTCAGTTTGTATTTTTTCGGTAACTCTGATAAGTGGTGA
>CAJHQQ010001094.1:0-117285 GCA_905132885.1 Moricandia moricandioides
AATTGGGGTACACTTATAGATTTAAATTGAAATTTTAGGTTGTTTTTAGCAAATTCCCTAGATTTTGTAACAAAATCATTTTTAAAAAAGATATAATTAAAATTCCATATAAATTTTAAAATGAAATATATATATATATATATATATATATATATATATATATATATATATATATATATTAACTTGATAACAAAGATGTTACACATTAAACATAAAATATTTAAATATGTAAAATCCTGTGTATCCTTGTTAGAGGTTATTAACTATATCTTTATTTTGTGACAAAATATCTATTTCATAAGAATCTCAGAAGATTTTTTGGGAATTCTTCTAATGCATTTTATGCTAGAAGACTTCACACGAAGTAGAAAACTTCCCACAAATTCTTTAGGAAGTCTTCTAAAGTCTTTTGTCCAAATTGGTACAAATTTTAGATATACATTTGTGTGTTTCTATATTAAATTTTAAAAAATTCGAGGTTCAACATAATGTGATTATTTTTGTTTATTTTTAAGCATAAAATTTTATATTTTTGAAGTTTTCTCTATTTTGAAGTCATTTGAATGTTTTTGAATATGCAGATGGAAGACTCTAGAAAGACTCTTAGAAGACTTTCCAAGAAGTCTTCTAATGTATTTTATGCTAGAAGACTCTTGGAAGATTTCTTGAGAAGTCTTCTAATGTATTTTATGCTAGAAGACTTTCTCAGAAAGTCTTCTGCCCAAAGTGGTACAAAGGGATGATGTCAAGTGGAGTTCAAGGTTATCTATCTTGATGAATGATATCTAGTTCCATGTGTAATAGTTTTGTTTATGGTTTATTTTATGATTTGTATGTGACTATTTTAGTTGTGAATTCTTTTGTAAAGTCGAAGAAATGTTAATCAAAAGATTTTGGTAAATATGTTCATGTATTGCCAAAAGTACTTGACATTATTGAAGTTATTGGTATAACATACCAAAAAATTGTCTATAACCATTCTACTCACTCATAACAAAACACAACAACACAAAAATTTAGTCAAATTTACTAAATCAAATATACAAATTTACTAAATCAGCAACTCGGGAAAACGACTACGGTCGGAGGCACAAACAGACACAAGTCAAGTGAGACGATGGCGCTGACCGAATCCCCCTCCCCCACAAGTGCGATTATGACAAACAATGGAACCTTCCCCTTTTATCATTTTTATCGATGGTATTAAAATAGAAACACTAGGCCTGAAACATATTACTTGGGATATGGATCCGTTCCTGCTCTGGAAATAAGATATCTGGAATGCCTGAATTCGGATCTGCATAGTAAAATTTTGGATCCGTCCAAACGAATCCATATCCAAATATCTTAATTTTTATGTCTCAAAATATACGAATCCGAATCCGTGATTTTAAATATATATTAAATTTTAATTTTATTAATAATTATATTTGATATATTAGTATTTATACATAAAATAAATTTTATAATATTATATTTAAATTTTATTAATATTGTATGTTATTTATATATAAATATTTCATTTATGTATTATTCTTATTACTTTTGTATTTTTAAAATATTTTTTTATTTTTTACTTATTTTTATAGATCTGAATCTGGATATCTGCGGATATCACAATATCTAGTCGGATATCCGAAATCCAGATATCCGAAAGATATAGATGCAAATCCGGATACTAAAATCACGGATCAGCGAATCCAAATTCAGATACCATAAATTTCTCAAATATCTGAATCCGTCTCATCCCTAAAAGTTGTGAAATTTCTCAAATTTCTCAAATATCTGAATTTAGAGACACAACTTTAGACTCAACTTTGCTTATATGTGGAATATTTTTTTTAAAAAAAATACACTAAGATATTTGCGCTTAACCAATTAATATTAATAAATACATACCCTATAAACTAGTCTAACTATGGTAAGAAATTAAATTTTTAGACCCAGACATTGGTGAGCTGAACAAAATAAAGAAAAGACCCAAGCTAATTTGGTGGCTCTCATCAATTCTTCATCTCATCAATTAGATCAAATTTGGTTCTTCTTCTTCTAATTATGGATTGGGTTTAATTTAGTCATATCACAAGTTGTAACTTCAAATATCAGTATAAGAAAAGATTGACACTAACAAGACTGGGGTGAAACCACTATCCAGCCCACAATCAAGTTATCCATTTTTGCATTTATTTCCCTCAATGTATTCTGAAGAAAAAACTGATCACTGGGTATGGAATGAAGAAAAATCATAAACAGCTGGAAGTAACCTTGAGATCTGACAAGAGAAAGAGGGGACCATTCTTGCTCTAAAGCTGACAACCTTTTTCCCTATTTTGGTTCCATCATATTCTTACACTTTGTTTTCTGTATAATTTATGAGTTCATGTCTTTTTTACACTTTGATATCCTTTTACCTCTATAAAATAGAACCCAAGAGAATAGAGGGTTTTCACTTTATTAATCTTCCAAATAAACCCTATATAAGCTACATGTATAGCACATATGCATTTGAACGAGAAGGCCGAAGCAAAAAAACAAACAAACACATATTCAACAAAGTTGATATTAACCCTATTAGTTCAATTTTCTTATGTGTTATGGACTAGCTAGTCCTTCCAAGTTTCCTTCATTTAGACCAACATGGGTGTCTTCATGTACTACTCTCATGTCCCATTCTTCATTATATGTCACACTCAAGTTTGGTGGATTTCCTAGACCCTTCTTAAAGGTATAGTATGTGTTAAAAGAAGACACATTATTGACACAAGTCACTCAATATCTCTTTTGCTCTTTTTCATTAATTTTTTTTTGTTCCTTTATCTTTGTACAACCCATCATTCTGAATTCCACAAAAGTAACACATGCAAAACTCTGTCCATGGAAAATGACTCTTCATCTATGGGGCCAAAACAAGAGATTAAGAAACACACAAAGTGCAATGATTGTTCCAAATTCCCTATGCCACTAAAGTATTAGCAGTGGGAATGAACCTAAAACCTAAATAGCCAATGTTGTAACAATTCGATGTAGATTGATAGAGCACTGTTCCCCATTGGGTCTAGCAAAAAAAGAAGAAAAAATTTCTTGAGTAAAGCATTAAACCCACATGGAATAAAGGGAAGAAAAGCTTGTGACTTTAGCTTCAAGTGGGGTTAAGGAGGAGGTTTCCAACACAAACAAAATAGTAGTATACAACTTTCTTTAAAACAAGAGCACATATACTACAGAATCAGGATACAACAAACAAGATGTGAGAAGAAGAATACAATAGAGTTTACAGACTTTCATTTTTTAATTGATACAGATTGAATTCAAAATCACCAAAGGCTAAATGGAAGAAAGAAGGACATGAAACTGTTTATAACACACATAAGCATTCAATATATTAAAACACACAACAACAATAAGACCCACATTCCTTATTACACAAAGCTCCCTGAAACGTTAACAAGGATGCAAGTTACCAGTTTGATGAATGGACACAATCTTATGTTTTGGATCTAGTTCAATGGAGAGAATCAGATGAAGCAGACGATGGCTTGTCGCCATGGTCATGTTGTACGCTCTGATACCGTGCTGGTATTGCTGATTGGTGAATTGCCGGAGGAATATGGTAAGGATGATGATGATGATGATCGTTGGTAGTAATGGACTGATGATGATGATGATAATGGTAAGGATCAAACCAAGCACGAAGCATTGGTGTGTTAATGGACTGAAGGGGACCCCTCTGAGAAAAAAACTGACTTTGTGTCTGAAACGACGTCGTTGTCGCCGGAGAAGCAAATACAAACCCTCCTCCGGTTGAATCACCTGCTGCTCCGCCGTTGTTCCACGTCACCAGTCGATGATTCTGTTGCGACTGGTCCCAGCTCGACGTCGATGAATCAAACACTAACGGATTGCTCTGGCCGGAGAACAGAGCATGCTCTGTTTCATCAGCGAAAGGAGGAGCCTTTTGGAAGGAGTGAAGAGAGAGACGAAGATCTTGGCTTTGTGTATTGCCTCGTGACGGTGGCTGATGATAACGCGACGTTGAAAGAAAACCCAGTTGGTGATGATGCTCTGTTTCTTCTCCGGAGCCACCGTGAATTCCCGTCGCCGCCGGCGGAGGAGGAGTTACGGTTTTGGGTCTTTTGGGTTTAGCGTTTAACGCAGCTTGACGGATTGTGTCGGCGGGGTTCCACGGAGGAAGCTCGGCGAGGTTGTCAATGGCGGGTTTAGCTTTCTTGATAAGCCAATCAACGGCCTTGCTTGGTCGATCGAAACCGAGTCTGTCTTGAACATCGTAGAACTGAATCGCTGTCGGAGCTGAGAGCCTCACGCGCCGGTCACGTGGTCCTTTGGCAGTACAGACTTTGCTGTGTCTGTCTTTTTTACCTGTTGCTCGGACAATGTGACCTCCTTCAACCTCAACTATCTCGCCGCAACCACCGTGCTGCAACGCCGCCGAGAACGATGATTGGTGGCTCATCCTGAGAGGAGGAGGCGATTCTTCTTCATCAGCCATTGTTGAGCATATCTATGAAGTTAAAGTTTTGGGATGGTGAGGAAGAAGAGAGTGTTTGGTCACAGATATGTCTATATTCTGCTTTTATTTTGTTTTTAAAATTACGTTATAATCATATTCTATGAACTGTATATATGTATATATACGTCTTTAGACTCTGCTTACAATTTGGCCGTAAAAAAAAAGACTGTGCTTAGAATTGTATACTTGTATGTTTACCGTGAATTATGAAGTTTTATACTTATTTGTCGTTATAGAAAATATTACATCGCACTTGTATTTTTTCAAAAACATAAATAAATTATACTGTTAGTGTTTAAACCTTTTAGCACATATTAATAAAATAAAAATGATGATAAATACTTTTGTGATTAATTATTTTAAATAATTTAGCTAAATTAATTTAGTAAGTTCAATTATTTTTGAAAATTTAAAAATTATTACACCGTCGTTTCATTTTAAATATCGTTGTAGAATTTAAAATTTGTCTCATTATAAGTGTCGTTTTATATTTTTAATGCATAATAAATTTTTATCTCTATTTTTAGCTTATTAGTTAACAAAATCTAACAAAAATGTATTAATTAAGAGTATAATAAAAAAATTAATTGTTTTCTTAATAAGTGTGAAAAAACTTAAACGACATATAAAATAACATGTAAGGAATATTACATGATAATTTGTATAGAAAACTTTAAAATCTATATTTCCATATAACTATTTGTAAAATATATTTTTTAAACTGAGGGAGTAGTTTACAACCACAAGGTAGATAAAATTACCATGAGTGAGACATGTCCCAAAGTGGTTTAAATAATAGTGTTAATTGGGTATGAAGGGTTTAACAAAAGGTAGACCTTTAAGCAAGCCATCTGATTTCAAGCCATAGACCGGTCTTTGGTTTGAGTGGGTGAACGTGAAACCAAACTTTGCTTGTTGGTTTTGTATGAAATCAGTGATCCACTAAAAAAGGAGTGACATGAGCATACTAAGGAAACGTCAGACATACCTATGAGGCTATCTATGATAATTTTCTTGTCCTTTGTTATTAATTTCTTTCCAACTACTTTTCCATATAGAGACACCGTCCATGTCTTGAATTTTCAGTATAATACTCTACTTGTTTTGTATGTTTCAAATCTTTTTTTGACATTCTTTCGTATTAAAAACCCGCTGATAGTGTAACTGGGCGCTCCACTCATGGAATTAGGGATCTCAAATGGTCGGGTTATCTATAAACGGTACATATCCAAATTGTTATGGGCTAACATAAATGTATCCATATTGGACCAAAGTTAAATGAATCTCAAAGGGCAAAGCTTAATTACGTTCATGTACAAAACTCAATTGTGTCGAGAGACAAAACCGGGCTAGATCATCTAAACATTGGGCGGTCTAGATAGTTAAAATGTTTAGGTTTAAGAAACTGAAAAAATTATGATTTCACTTCAAATCACAAAATTAATTTTTTTCCAAAACTACAAAATTGTGTTGTCCTACCAAAATCGTCAGATTGTATTTTCTTGCCAAAATCGCAAAATTGCATTTTCCCACAAATCGAGTTTTCCCACCGAATCATGTTGTCCATCAAAACTGCAAAAATGTGTTTTCCTGCCAAAACGACAAAATCGTGTATTTCTGCCAAAACCACAAAATCATTTTCATACAAAAACAAAAATCGTGTTTTACTGCCAAAACGGCAAAATCATGTTTTAGCGCTAAAAACTGCAAAAATGTAATTTCCTGTCAAAACAACAAAATCTTTATTTTCCATCAAAATTAGAAAATCATGATTTCTCGTCAAAACCGAAAAATTGTGTTTTTCCGCCATGCCGTAAAGTCGCATTGTTTGCCGAAACTGAAAATCAAATATTCCCATAAAAATCACAAAATCAAACTTTTTTTACTAAAATCGCAAAATTTAGTTCTCGCCAAAACATAAAAAAAAATTATTTTCTACCGAAACCGGAAAATTAAATTTTTCGCCGACAACATAAATTGCAAAAATAATAAAATTAAAGTTTGGACTATATGTGAGATTTAGAATATTTACATCTTTTACAATAAAAAATTAGGTTAGTTACACCAAATAGGCATTTAGATCTTATGGACAGGCTAACTGATCATGTGCTATTTGATTGCTATTTGATTATGGTCTTATTTGGGCATTAACCAAAATCTCCTAGCAAAAAAAAGATGTCTATCTCAAATGGGTCCAAACCACACATTTGACATCCCCTACATGGAATAATGATAGTGCAGAAATAAATGTACTCCTACCAGTTGACCCCAAAATAAAAATGTACTCATACCATTCCACCTACTGTACTAGTCCACCATTATGTCAGTAAGTGCCTACACTCCCCGTCACCGTCACGGCTTTTGGTCAACATTCTCTCTCTTCTTTTTAGTTTCTCAACTTTATCTTCTCAAGAAAACATTTTTTCAATTATTTTTGTAACAGAACTAAATGAAATTTTTACATAATTATTTCGTCAATTTCCTTTCAAAATGGACAGTTGGTTTTGGGATTTTGTTTCTCATTTTGCAATGTTGATACACTATGGTCTAGTCAGTTAAGACATAGTCATACAGGACATGCTAGGTGGGTATGTGCAAAGCTCACCCTTGTCTCTACGATGAAAGTCCTAAAGTACCCATCTTCTTAGCCAAAACGAAACTTCAAGTTGCTAATTACTATCACGTAATCTTTTTAGTTTGTGACAGTGTTCATTTATTACCAACAAAACACATTGTTTGAAAACAAAAAATATACTTCATCATGGATCTTATGGGAAGGCAACTCTAGCCAGAAAAAAATGGAAACAAGCGAGTCAAATCGGTTTTGAATCATTGGTTGGCGAACTTAACTCCCTTCTCGATGGAAGACATGAGTTCTGGCTTCAATGCTTCCAAGCCTTCCTTCTCAAAGTCCGAGAGTGGCCCCAAATCAAGAACCTCCTCCACGCCGTTCTTCCCCAACCTCACCTGAATCATAATAAACTTGAGTCATGAGACCATAGGGTTGCACATTGCGTGTCTGATTAATGCTAAAGTTTTGAGGATTACCTTTGAGGCAAAGAAAGGAAGCTCAGTGATTGTGGACTGCACGTATGAGCATTCTACAACATCTGGAACACCATTGAGTCCCTTCAAGCATGCATCAGCGAATAGTGCTCCAGCATAGCTGTGACAATGATCATATTACAGAGTTTAAGTAATCAAAAGTAGATTCAAGGATACTAACGAAAAGCGCAGAGCACAATTACTTACGCCATTGACAATGTAGCTGAACCTTTTCCTGCTTTAGCCTCCACGACTTCTGTACCTCCATCTTGTGTACGCTTGGTGAGGGCGGTGAGTACGTCTCCTGACAAGTTAGCTTGAGGTGTGGCCTACATTGTTTTACAAAACAGAATGACTTTAGCCGAACAGAGCTTAAACGCTGTAAGATATAAGATGTTTAAGTAAGAGAGGCAACCTGAGAGAATAGTGGGAGGATCGTAACCCCAGCATGACCACCAATCACCGGAACATTAACTTCTGTAGACACAACAACCATTCAAAACTTAAGAAGAATTACGGAAACTTATGATTACAAAAGTGGAAGAAAGCTACACAAAAACAAACCTGCAACAGGGACATTAGCCTTTCCAGCATAGAAAGTCTTGGCCCTAACAACGTCAAGAGTAGTGACACCAAACAACTTCTTTTCATCGTACATGCCAGCCTTCTTAAATATCTCTGCTGCAATTGGAACAGTAGAGTTCACCGGGTTGCTGATCATATTAACAAGTGCCTGATTCAACACAAAACAGCAACTCCAAAATTTCAGTCATTTGATACAAAAGGAGACATCTTTACACCTAAAAAATACCAAAAATCATGCTCTTTTGGTATACTGTGAATCATATTAACATGTGCCTGATTTATAAACAAAAAACACACAAAAGAAATAATTTTTACACCTAAAAAGAAACAATGATGATCTTGGTATATAACTAATATCACAATCTCTGATATGAATGGAACTGCAAAGAGGTGAGTGGAGTGAGATGGGAGAGGCTCATACATGAGGGCAGTACTTGGCGATGGCAGAGGAAAGGTTCTTGACAATACCAGCATTGATGTTGAAAAGATCATCACGGGTCATACCAGGCTTCCTGGGAACACCAGCTGGAATGATAACGAGATCAGCTCCTTCAAGAGCCTTGGCCAAGTTATCATCTCCCATGTATCCAACAACCTAAGTGAATCAACAACACATAAATAAAATGATATCAATATAAGCCTAGAAAGCAAGAGATAAGCCTAGAAGGATCCCGGCCATTGTGTAAACAGCTCGGACGAAACTAATATTACATGATGTAGTTTCGGGACTATTAGGGCTTCAGACCGAACCTACTAGTAATTCAAAAAAAAAAAATCAACTATTAATCTCCAGATCTAGTAGTAGTAAATGTACCTGAGATCTGGTGTTGATGTGACCGACGTCAGCGGCGACTCCAGGTGTGTTGGCGATATCGTAAAGGGAGAGACTTGAGACGAGGGGGTTGAGTTTCATGAGGAGAGCTAGAGGCTGACCGATTCCACCGGCGGCGCCCAAGATGGCGACTTTACGCTCGGGGACGGATCCGGAAGAGAAGTTACGGCGGAGAAGCGACTGCTTCGCCGAGGAAGAGGATCGGACAAGCATGGATCTGAACATTTTTGGGGGAGGAATTTGCAGGAGGGAAGATGGTAGATTATGTGGCGAAGACACACTCGATGATGATGATGAGATATGTCTTGACTCTTTCCTTTTAATGCTTCCACTTCCAGGGTGTTTTCTGCATTTTCAGAAAGGTTTTGGGTTAATTTTTGTGTAAAATAAAAATGGGGCTACTTGTTGTAATAAAAAAAACTGTTAGTTTAAATTAGTTTTAATATCAGTGAATGGATATTTTAATTTAAACCTTATGGAAACATGGTTATTCCAAAATTAATCACAAGTATAATTTGTAGGTATCCAAAGAATAATCTCTATTCGGAGTGTGAATAAATTTTATATTACTGAAACTTGTTTAAAAACTTAAACATCAGTGTTACTGGCTACACTTCTTAGATATCACTTGAATTTTGACTAACTCTAATCTTATGATTTCGAATGTTATAGAAAGTATACAAAGAAATGTAGAATGTTATAGTCTACAATGCTTATCAGTAGAGATGTTAGGCAAAAATAAATTACATTTCCTAAAATCATTTTAAAACAAACGTTTAAATCATCATCAAAAGTGAAGGTATGCATTTTATCTGATATCTGAACTCAAACTCAATCCAAAAATCCAGATGAAAATCTAAATTGAAATATTAAAATACTCGAATGGATATCTAAAGATAACCGAACATACGTAGATTTAACTTTATATTTCTAGTTTACTTTTCTCATTTATTTAAAATATTTATGCTATACATGAATTAAAACATATAATATCTTATAGTTGTGGACAAAATAATTTTTTATTCACTTAAAATATATGTTAAACTTTTTATTTCGTATATTAATAAAAATTGCATTCAAATTCTGAGAACGACAACCAGATTAACATTTTTGTATTTTTAATATCTTGTTTACAAACCTACTAATATGATTCGACCTATTATTTTTTTTAAATATCAATGAAGTTAATTGTAATTTTTTTTTAATATAAAATTCTTGAGCAAAAAGAATTTGATTTTCTTTTTCAAAATCTAAAATATTTGAATTCCACCTGAAATAACTGAACCCAAAAATACTTGAATCCGATCTGATATGTAAATACTCAAACAAATTGTAAACCCCTCCAAAAATTTGAATATCATATTCGAACCCAAATGCCCAGGTTATTCAAAAGTCATAGCACTCCCAAACTGGTTGATTAAACACCGCCAACTTTGGCGTGACTAGCTTATATATTATTAGAACGTGAATATGATTAGCAACGTACAAAGTGTAACGAAACATTTTCAAAAAAATAAATGATTCCGCCATTGGTTCTTCTATTCTCATTGCTACACCTCCTCCGCCGCACCGGACAATCGCCAAATAATAAGCACAAAAAAGAAAAGTAAAACAAAAGACGAAGTAGTGGTCACAAGTGAACGAATGATTCCTTAACAATGACACACAAGACTATAGACAAGAGAGAGATCAGATCAAAGTCTTTGTCTTCAAACTTTAAAGAATAATATAACAAATTCTCGTAACATCACAAGCCATGATGGGATTTGTAATATACCCAAACAAACAAAAAGCCATATCAGAAAAAAAAAACAGAAAAAAAATCTATGACATAAAACCAAAAAAAAAAACGATCATGGAAAGTAACTCTCTTAACTTTTTGAATTTAACCTATGAATAGACCAAGTCAGGAATAATTCACAAAGACAACCTTCTACTGCCACTTTATTTATGTCAAGTGAGCCATATGAGTCAATGTTCCACAAGAGTGAAGGAAGAGTAACAAGGAAACAAGGTAGAAGAAATAATATTGTTGAAAACTCAGAGGCCAAGGCACAGGTCAAAGTAGCAATACATTCATCAATCCAGAGAATTTTTAAAGAGGCTGCAATCACGTTATAACCACTAAGCACAAAAACCATCTTCACCCTGTCACAAACATACATTCACAACTCAATTTGGTCATTAGCATTAACAACAAGTTTCACTTGAAAAGAAAATATTAGATTAGATTTCAAGTAGAAAACAAAAGCTCCACAAAAGTATGGAGTACATGGACACCATATTGCAGATATGAGAGAAAAGAAGCAACTGATGATGATAATTGCTATTGGCTAACATATTTTGATATTTATATATGAAAGCCAAAGCAGATGGCCAGAAAAAAAAATTGTAATAAAGCCTAAGTTTACCCAACTATTCATCAGTAAAGTAAATACATTAATCCATGCTAACACTTAGAGATACTAGCTAACTCAGGCATTGCAAACTCACTAATCTGACAAACAAAACCAATCTGCAAACTATAGTGTCTATAAAGGGGAAAAATATAGAAAGACATCTTAGGCTAATCAGTCCTAGAGAAACTAGGTATTTAGAGGCCAATGCCCACATTCAGTTCAAGCGTAGAGAGACAGGTCAAAGTAGCAATACATTCATCAGTCCAAAGATTTTTAAAAGAGTCTTCGTCCTGTCACGAACCTGATTCAAACATCCATCTGGTAATTAGCATTAACAAACAAGCCTCACTTGGAAAGAGAGATTAAACTTGAGTAGAAAACAACAACTCCAGAAGCAATGCTTTCTTTCTCTCTCTTTCTTACTTAGATGAAGTTATATTAGCATCGGCATTCGGATTCTCGGATCGGATTCAGATCGGGTCTTGCCGGACCCGAGTCCTCCAGACATTAGATTTTAGAACTGGATAGGATAATTTGAGTATGTCAGATTCAGGTCGGTTCAGATCATGTCGAATTCGGGTATTTGTTTCTAAAAGTTGTCAATTCAGGTTTAGAACTCTAAATGGACCAAAAACCTAAAAATACCTAAAAATATCAAATACCTGAATATATCCAAAATCTGATCTGAAGACATGAAAATACTCAAAATTTTATCCAGTTACCCAAATTATATTTTTGAATATTTAAATATTTGAAACTCGAAATTATATCTGGTAACCCAAACCTAAAACTTAAAAAAAATATATTTAATACTAAAAATATATTAACACCCATATATACTTAATAAATACTAAAAGTTTTAGGTATTTCGTGTAACTATAGAATCTTGAATCCGGGTCAGGTTCAAGACCCACAGGTACTCCACGACCAGATTTAATGAAGTAAAATGGGATTACCGTACCAACCCCGGGTAAAATGTAGATATCTATTTTGGAAGCTTAAATTGGGCTTTTTATAAAGCCTTAGGTCAATAAAATAAGACAAGGCCCATAGACGGCCCACTAATGCTCCCTTATCCGTTTCTCCCGCTCTCCCTCTCTGCGCACTAGTCTTCTCCATCAATGGAACTCGCCAAAAAATCCCCTTAGGGTTTTGTTTGAGAAGTGCGATTAAACTAAGAGTGAAGAAACTTCGTGTCGGTTTCTTTCATCTCCGTGAGGGAATGTCGCTACACTTGTGAGTGCTTTAAAGTTACCTCCTTTCCTCAAGCTTCACTCTTCATATCATTTTTGTGTGTGTTTTGCAGAGGCTTATCGATGGAGATGAAATACCCAGTTCGATGCGTTTGGTGTTTCCCATCTTCAATCTATTGCAATCTCAAAGAACCCACATCAAATTCACTTGCTTTTCTTAATTCCATCAGAGGATTCGAGTTGAAATCTGCTGCAGCTTCTAGTGTACGGTCATTGTACAATGTGTCTGAACTTCGTAGCGAAACAAGTCTTTTTCAGGTGCAGGCTATGGAGAAAGATAAGGTGAAAGAAGAGGAAAGGAGAAGGAAGATTGGTTTAGCTAATAAAGGAAAGGTACCATGGAACAAAGGACTTAAACACACTCAAGGTTAGACTTATACAAAGTCTTCTTTTTTTTTTCTGTTTTGTGAAGTGATTGTTTGATTGTTAAACTCTTTAAACAGACACTAGAAGACGAATCAAGCAGAGAACTATTGAAGCTTTGAGAAACCCCAAGGTGATGTCAAGTAAGACTCTTTCAAATCTGTTTTCTACATGTTAAGGTGAGGAAACCCATGTGGCAAAGTTGAACTCTTTTGTTTGTCTTCATCATGTTTCAGGTTCGGGAGAAGATGTCTGAGCATCAACAACCACACAGGTAGTAGCTTCATTTGTTTAACTGTTTGAGACCACAGTTGAAAAAATGCTTGAGTTTGTCTCTTTGTAGTGATGAAACCAAGGAGAAGATCAGAGCTGCAATGAAACAAATTTGGGCTGAAAGGTCGAGATCTAAGCGAGTAAAGGAGAAGTTTACTTTACTATGGGCAGAGAGCATTGCAGGAGCTGCAAGGAAAGGAGGAAGTGGCGAAGTGGAACTCGATTGGGACAGCTACGAGAAAGCAGAACAAGAGATTTCATCTGAGCAGAAGCTTCATTTGGCTGAAGAGAAAGCAAGAGCTGAAGAAGCTGCACAAGCCAAGACAGAGAAGAAGATGAGGAGAGTTGTAGAGAGAAAGAAAGAACGTCAAGAGAGAGACCAAAGAGGAGGAAAGACTAGAAAACCAAGGCAGAACAAGGAGAATGCAACCGTTGCGTCCCGTTCTAAACTGAAGAAGAGACTCACTAAGGTAAAAAAATAGAAACTGTTCCCTGGACGCCTCAGACAAAACAAGAAACTAACTTGTTGATTCTTTGGTTTTCTATATTTGTCTTGTCAGATTCACAAGAAGAAAACAAGTCTTGGTAAAATTGCTACTGGAAAGGATAGTGTGGTTTCTATTGCAGCCAAGCTGGAGAAACTGGACTTGGAGCTGATAAGGAAAGAGAGAACAAGAGGAGATATATCACTTGCTGATCAGATCCAAGCTGCCAAGAACCAACGAGGAAATGACTTTTCATCAAGATTTGGTCTTTTTGCCATGAAATCAATGGACTTTGATTAACTTTTTTCAACTCATGGTTTTATAGAGCTGCCCATTTGCTTCTTGTTCCAGTAGATACTGACACGAGACTGAAAATATGCAACGAGTTGCTAAAGTAACTCTCAGTTTCTCACGCAAAACCAGAGTGAACAGCTCCGTACTGAAAAGCTCCTATACATGAATACCCAAGATGGTTAAGCTACTTAACAATGGCTGCTGCTGCATCCCACCAACCTGACCTTGTTGTTGGTATCCACCGTTATGCTGGTAGTTTCCAGACCACTCTCCATTCATGTTCGTTGGTGGAGCTCCACGGTAGTTATGGCTCATCTTCGGTGGTGATGGTCCCTGATAGTTCTGACCCATGTTAGGTAGTCTGTAACTGCTGTTCTGGTTCATGTTCGGTGGTAGTTTATACGAGGCTGCATCATGCATGTTTTGGTTGTTGATCATGTAAGGCAGTGCAATGTCTCCCACACTGGTTTAGGTAGAACATTAAGATTTAAGATCGAAATAATTATCTATAATTAAGTCACTACCATAATCCGCGTATATGAACCTTCTAAATGACCCAGAGGTTTTCGGAACACGTCATGAGATTTGTAGGTACGTAACCACCAAACTAAGTTCCCTCTCTTTTCTAATCATAAAATAAGGTAATAAAATTAGCTAAAACAAGTTCACCAACAAGACAACGTTTTACAGTCAAGTTTTCTGCTCACCCGTATTTGAGAATCTCCATAAGAAACCAATCTTCTTTACTCTTGTTAATTCTTGTTAAACAAGAAACCATCTCTTTTTAACTAATTATTTTCTTCTACCTCTTCCCAATTTCAAATCCCAATTAAAGAAAAAGACAAAATGTTTATAATTTTAGATATTTAAAATACAAAAGGCAGTACATTTCATCCACATAAGAAACAATCATATCTAGAATGTGATTTAAGAAACAATCATATTAAACTTGGAATAATAAATATCTTTGATTTTCTTTTTTTACCAGTCAATGCTTTTCAAGTTTTCATGGAAGGCAACGAGAGAAGGCTATTAAAGTCTTAAGCTTTCAACATGTTTGAATACTACTAAAGGAGGTTCCTTAAAGTTTGGTGTGTTAGTTCATCTTCTCTGCCATTTATTCTTCACTAAATCTCACACTCTTTGCTCAGTTTTGTTTGATTTCTCTTATCTCTCAAAGCTTGATGCTTTCTTTCTCCCTCTTTCTTACTTAGATGGAGTTACCAGTGAAAGCTCCCATTTCCGGTGACCGGAAAATCTCTTATAGACTAGAAACCAAGAATCTATCATATAGATTATGTGGAAACACTTCAAAGTTTTCAAATCTTTGTGGCTTGTTGAGTGAGAAGGAAGAAAAGGTTATCTTAAAAGATGTTTCTTGTGATGCAAGGTCCGCGGAGATCACTGCCATCGCAGGTCCTAGTGGAGCTGGGAAGACAACGTTACTAGAGATTCTAGCCGGAAAAGTTTCTCAGGGGAGAGTCTCAGGGCAAGTGCTTGTCAACGGGAGGCCTATGGATGGTCCTGAGTACAGGAGGGTTTCAGGGTTTGTACCACAAGAAGATGCTCTGTTTCCGTTTCTTACGGTGCAAGAAACACTGACGTATAGTGCACTCCTGAGGCTGAAGACGAACAGGAAAGCCGCGGTCGGGAAGGTGAAGAAGCTGATGGAAGAACTCGGTCTTGAACATGTTGCGGGTTCGAGGATCGGGGAAGGATCAAGATCTGGGATCTCTGGAGGTGAGAGAAGAAGGGTTTCTATTGGAGTTGAGCTTGTTCATGACCCTAATGTTATATTGATTGATGAGCCAACCTCTGGTTTGGATTCAGCTTCTGCTCTTCAAGTTGTGATGCTTCTCAAAGATATGACAATCAAACAAGGTAAAACCATTGTCCTGACGATTCACCAGCCTGGTTTTCGCATTCTCGAGCAGATAAACCGGATAGTGTTGCTCTCTAGTGGACTGGTTGTTCAGAACGGATCGGTTAATAGTCTTTACCAGAAGATCAAGTTCTCAGGTCACCAGATTCCTCGCCGTGTAAATGTCTTGGAGTACGCTATTGATATTGCAGGGAGCCTTGCACCGGTCATGACACAGAGCTGCAGAGAGATCTCGTGTTATGGTCATGGCAAAACATGGAAGAGTAACGCAGGAAGAGAGTTTCATCAATCTGACTCTCACAGCAACTCGGTGTTAGAGGAGGTGCAGATACTTGGGCAAAGATCTTGCAAGAACATCTTCAGAACCAAGCAACTGTTCACAACCAGAGCTTTACAAGCCTCCATAGCCGGTCTAATACTCGGTTCCATTTACCTGAACGTTGGAAACCAAAAGCCAGAAGGGAGAGTCTTGAGAACCGGGTTTTTCGCCTTTACCCTCACTTTCCTACTCTCTTCCACAACAGAGGGACTTCCAATATTCTTGCAAGACCGGAGAATCTTAATGAGAGAGACATCAAGAAGGGCTTACAGGGTTTTGTCTTATGTTTTAGCAGATACTCTCATCTTCATCCCCTTCCTGTTGATCATAAGCATGCTCTTTGCTACACCGGTTTACTGGCTGGTCGGTCTAAGAAGAGAGCTAGACGCGTTCCTCTACTTCTCGTTAGTGATATGGATTGTTCTTATGATGTCAAACTCCTTTGTTGCATGTTTCAGTGCTCTTGTCCCAAACTTCATCATGGGGACATCAGTGATCTCAGGTCTCATGGGATCTTTCTTCCTCTTCTCTGGTTATTTCATCGCAAAGGACAGGATCCCGGTTTACTGGGAGTTCATGCATTACCTCAGCCTCTTCAAGTATCCATTCGAATGTCTGATGATCAACGAGTATAGAGGAGACGTGTTCTTAAAGGAGCAAGACCTGAAAGAGTCTCAGAAATGGAGCAACCTTGGGATCATGGCAGGTTTCATTGTTGGGTACAGAGTCCTTGGATTCTTCATCTTGTGGTATAGATGTTACAGAACAAAAAGCTAGGTTAATAACAACATTTCTGCAGCTATAATTCAATTTGTTTCAATTTGTTTTGTGATTTAAATATAATAGGGTAACCTCTTTTATTTATAAGACGTTATTATGCATCACTCAGCACAAAGGTCCACTCATAGATAGTTTGATACTAAAGCCTTTTTTCTAATTGAAGTTACTCTTACCTAAGATACACACCTCGTTCAGTTACACAAGTGTTGCCTTTGCGAGCTGAAGTCCTTTCTCGCGCCCGTAAAACTTCTCTACAATTGCGAGTGCAAACTCCAACGAGGTTCCAGGACCCCTGCTCGTTATGAGGTTTCCATCAACTAAGACTCTATGCTCGATGTGACTCTGGTCCGAGAGTTTGTTGCACATTGCTGGAAACGCTGTCGCCTTCTTACCCTATACAAACATCCATATGGTTAGCTAACGATGTGTATGCTATTGTGATTTATCTCTTGCTTTGTTTGTACCTTGAGTAAACCATGTGGCTCGAAGACCAGAGCAGGAGAGGCACAAATGGCTCCATATGGTTTGTTTGACTCCGCTTGCTTCTTTAACATATTCACAAGCTTCTCTGAACTTGCAAATGCTTCAGCACCACCGAGACCACCCTGTGAATTAAAATATGTTCATCATCTTGGTTTAACTCAACTTGCTTGACATAGTATTTTTTGGCATTTGAAGAAGTTAAGCACTCACAGGCAACACAATCAGATCATATGAATTCTTTTCAGACTCATCTAGAAGCACATCTGCCACCAACTTGACTTTACGAGATGCTACCACTTCCAAGCTGTTTCCAAGCGCAGCAACGACGACATTTGCTTTTGCCCGCCTCAGGACATCAATGATAGCAACAGCTTCCATTTCCTCCGAGCCATCTGCAATGGGTACAAGAATCTAAAAAGGAAAACCATTGAGTCTCAGTATACAGAAGAGTGTTGAATGAAACAGATACATGAGTCAACTAGAAAAGATGTGAGCAGTTTTTCCAGCCAACTTTTTGGTTTCGCTACTCATCACATAACTACCTGAAGTAGCTTTTGATACCAAATATCCCCCTTAAAACAGGAATTAACTATCAAAATAGAACTCTTTTGTAAATGTTAAGGGTCTCAACGAAGTGGCGAGGCGGCAAATGAAAGTTACCTGTGGGGTACTGTCAAACGACCAGTTCCTTTGGTTAAGCTCGGTAATGGTGTACTCATCACCAGGGTTCGGACGCATCACCTGTTGTCAAAACGGGAAAAAGAGATTGTAAGAAGATACTATGCGATAACGACTAATATACCAAAGAATAGTTTTTCTTAGTGTAAATAAGAATTTCCTATATCCTATAGCTTTCAGTTGCATGTAATCTCTCAAAAACAGTCAATGAGGATTGGGCAGAGGAACTAATGCTGGAAACTTCAAACTTTTACAGAACTCAGGTTCAAGGAAATTCTCAAGTGGCAGCTCTAACATTAGTAGAATGTTATTACAAGAACATCAAATCATAAACAGCCACTTAAACTATCCCACTTTGTCGAGGACTATTCGTCGCAACAAAACAACGATCCCTAAGATCTGTCATTTCCTAATATGTGAATTCGAAGTGAGGTTTGATAGAAGAATCAACGACAAGAGACATACCAAGGGTGCAGAGACTTCAGCAGCTTTCTCTTTACCAAACAGCTGCTCCACAAGGGTGACAGAGAACTCCATGGTGGTTCCAGGCCCTCTACTAGTCACTATCCTCCCATCTACTTCCACTCTTGACTCAACAGCGGTTCCACAGGTTGCTCCTAGCTTCTCCATAAAAACCGGGTAACATGTCGCCTACAACGAAGACACATGATTAATACACCAAAATACAAACTCCAAACAAAGAAAGAAAAGTCCTTGATACTGATCACAGCATACATACATACTTTTTTACCCTCTAGTAAACCCCAAGTACCAAGCGCCAACGCAGGAGCACAACAGATAGCAGCGTTAAGTCTTCCATCAGTGTCGTGTTTCCTTACCATATTCTCTAAAGGCTTACAGTTCTTAAGAGTCTCACCCCCAGGAAGTCCTCCCTTCACCAAACACATCACAACAAAGATTCATTAGTTATCAACTTCTAAAGCATATCAAAATCAAAATATGAAACTTATACAACCATATCATACACCTGATGGGACCTAAACAAAACGACTTTTAAACAACTCAGTTTAGAGGCTAAAAAAAATAGGTCTATACGTCCGTCTAACCAGTAATAATATGAAACTGATACAACCATATCATTCATATTGGTATTCTAAAAATCGGTCTAGACAGCGCCTAATCAGCAAGTGGGACCTAAAAATCGGTCTAGTCGTCCGTCTAACCGTAATCTAACATTGATATATACTAAAGAATTCAAATCTGGTTTGCTATTCAATCGAATCCCTAATTATACAATTACGTGCTCATGAGAATGAACACAGCGAGGCCAGATCGGATCCAGGACCCGTGACAGATTAGCTGAACGAGATCAGAGACGTACAGGGAGCATAATAAGATCGAAAACAGAGTCGGCAACATCAGAGAGAACCGCATCGGCGACCATCTTAATTCCATGGCAAGCATCAACGCCGACCTGATCCTCAACGGACGCCACCGTCACATCCGCGCCGCCTCGCCGCAACACATCGATCATCACCACCGCTTCGAACGGCTCCGTACCATGCGCAACGGGAATCAAAACCTAAAACGCACGAACGAAACAATAATCAAGATCAATGAGCATATGAAGAAGTCGATAAGGATCTTCGTACCTTCTTCATCGGTGAAGCCATGGTCGCTGAGACGGAGAAGGATCGACAAGTATGGAGTCTAGTGGTGGAGAGTGGAGTGAGACTGATGATTGGGTTAAAATTGAATCGGTTACACACCGATGACAACGCCATTGACCTGACGACTCTTTTTTTTTTTTTTTTTTCTCTAAAGGAGTTTTGATTGATGGAAAGAGAAGCAGTGAGACGAGCATTATCCTGACGTGTCTAATGTTCATTGGTACGATGTTGACATTGAGCCACTTATACTTACACGTCATCGTACCTATAGGAAAAGAAAAAAAAGAAGTTGAGAAATGCTCACTAAAATTCTTTTTTTTATCACAAATATATTACGTAAAGATCAAATGCCCAAAAAAAAACGCTTATATCTCCAAGGAATTGAGTTTAAGATTTTAACATTTAAATTAGTTTCAAAAGAGTTTTGGATTTCAAAAAAAAATTCAAACTGATAAACAAAATTTATTTTTTTTGTTTAAATATTTATTTATATATATAAAGTAAGGGAAAAATCTATTAAGATTCTAAAACGAGTTTTTTGACAAAAAAAACATACAAGAAAGAAAATGAGCAAAATAAATTATACAAAGAAATAAAAAACTATTTTACCATTACTTTATAAATATATAAATAAATATACAGTAAATAAATAAAAAATATATTATTTTATTTGGAAAAAAAATCAGTTTCAAAATATTTCAATTTTTATGAATTTTTTTTAAAAAAATTATTTTAAAATCCGATAGCTCTTGAAACTATTTTTGAAATTATTATTTGAAAATTTTTAAATAGTGATTTTTTGAAAATTCTAGACCCTACCCCATAACCGTATCCATAAAATATATAAACTCTAAATGCACATTAATTAATTATACAAATATAAGTGTGTGTTTTTTTGTAAACTAGATACAAGTGAATTTTTCATATTTAATGAAACATTTGTGTCATATTAACTATTATGCTCTATGTTTATAGTAAAAACTTTTTAATACCATACTAGAGATTTTTTCTAAAGTAAAGTTCTTTTATCTATTTAATGAAACATCTTTCATTGTTTCTTTTTGTATATTCTTTTAATAAAAAAATTATATATGATTTTTTTAGAGATTTTTCAAAGAAAAATATGTTGCTATTAGCGTTAAACATCAAGAAATAAAGCCAGGATGGAAGTTATTATTTTGAATTGATGCTGCTACAAAGAATTCACTATGATTAGTCCATTAATTCTGAATAAATTCATTTTCCAAATTACATTATAAAAATATTTTACAGTATTCGTCAAAATGTATAAGAAAAAGTGTCCAAAATTGAATTTTCTCTCTCTAAACACTCTACCTTCTCTAGAGTTCTTCCAAAAGAGATCTTGTTTCTGGTGGCTGGTGTGCATTCGCCGCAGGTCACCACCTCTTTTTTTGCTTTTTGTTCTGTTTCTGTATAAGATTTCCAGTCTCTTAGATTAAACCGGTGAATCTTTGCCACAGTAAGAGATTTGTTTATTACTTCTAAGCGGAGAAGAAGCTCGCCGAGATCTCCGGTAAAACCAAGTGGGGCTCTTTCCTCAACAAACTCTTAGCGTGACATGTGGAAGGGTATGTAAATTTCAGAATCAGAACATGCATCTTGCGTTTATCTATATTTTGTTGGGTTTGAGTGGACCTGTTGTATTGGATTATGTTTACACTTATATTTGGCTTTGTCCCTAATATATTTGGGTTGACAAAAAAATATAAGAAAAAGTTTCCTAACGGGTCAATACTGAGGAGATGAAAGATGGAGCCATCAATACTAAATAATAAGGATTAATTTAGAAGTTCCTAAACTATGCTACTTCATTCTCAATATTCCCAACCAATCATTTTGACACATCATTCCGACCCTTACTCATTATATTCCGAACCCACTTTCTTTTAAACCTAAAACCCAATACATTCTTTTTTTTTCATATGCAGACCACAATATTTGTTGAAAATAAACATTAAAATAGACCTAAAAAAGTTTTTGTTCCAAAAATAGCACTTAAAGAAAAAAAGATCAAAATCGACTTTATTAAAAAAATGTAAATATATATTTATACCCTTGGGTTAATTAATCTAAACTTAGGGTTTAAAGTTATGAGTTGAGTTTTGGAGGTGAAGTTTATAATTAAATAAAAATTTAAAAATATTAAAATTTACAAAATAAAAAAGTCTATTTTGGTCTTTTTTTCTTGAGTGCTATTTTTGTGATAAAATTTTCAAAAAGTTATATTTGAGAGATTTGCCCATATTGTTATTGGGTTATATGAAAAAACATAATATTTACATTTTTTTTCAAACATTGAGTACTCCTTTATTGGATATAGAAAATTCAAGAAAATAATGAATGTTGCAGGGTCAGAAGATCAGCTGGTCCAGTTGATCTGCATTCCAAAATTCTCCTGGACCGGTGTTCCTGTTGCGGTGAGTTAAAATTTGAACTACAAATCATCCTCAATTGACTCCAATTTTTCTTTCGTATCTCAAAATCACCATATTTATTTTTGTGGGTAAACCTAAGGAATGTAGAATGTCATACACTTAGCTATAGCACTCAGATAAGTTAATCACATGGGATATATTGGTTGAAGGGTGAGCCTTCTTTTATGTTAGTTAAAGTGAGAAAATGAATCTAGAGATTATTAAACATTGATGGATATGATTTGTACAAGTCTATATTATGTCTCTATTAAGTTTCACTTTACGTGTTAGTTTATTCCAAAGCTCTTCGTCCATGGAAAATGTTATAGTAGGCAACCATATATTCAGGTTTGTTGTGCCGATTTGCTAAGTTTCTAAAAATTGAAATTAGCAGAGAATCGAAGAGACCGGGATGTAGAGATACTATGATACTAAACCCCACAAATAAACCCTACTTCATTTTGTCAAAAAGAAAAAAACTACTTCATCAAATCCTCAACTAGCACTGTAAGCCAATCATCAATAACGTAATAAATAGTTAGTTATTTTTTTTTATCAAAAATAGTTAGTTTATGTAAAAAGATTTTGGCTTTGCAGTATGTAAATTTAATCACTAAATTACCATGGCTAAGTAAATTAAATCTCTATTCGCCGAATTGTATACGGTTTTCATTTTTTATTAGCCAAAACTTTGAATATACAAAAGTTGTGCCATCTTGTTAATTAATAACTAAATAATATTATACTAGTTTAAGATCTAAGCTTTCTACGGAATGGGCATTGTATATAAAAATTATTTTTAAGTACTATTATTTATTTTACGTTCTTTTACACATTATGAAATAAAAATAAAAATAAATATATATTGAATAATTGAGAAACCATTGGCTATTACGTATACAATTAAATTGAAATAAGTACATAAATCAAATCAATCACTCTTGTTTAATTATAGTCATTTATGGTAAATAAATCTAAAATAATCATGTTTATCTATTTTGTATGGTATATAGTTAAATTTAAATGAAATTAACATGGATATATAATATGTATTAATATGATTATCTATTAAATGAGATTTTTCTGTGTATATGATTTTATGATCATTTGTATTTTTTATAACAAACTTTAAAACTATAGATAACAAAATTTGTTTGGACTTTAATAGTTTTAATAATTTATAATTTCTCTTAAGAACTCAATGCAAATTTTGAAATTAAAATATTAAGTTCTCACTACTTTTTCAATGCAAATCTCAAAATTAAAATATTTATGCCTTTTTATGTGCTATATAGTTTAATTAGTATATATATATTAATCTAAATTCTCTTGTATATTAATAGAAAATTCACTTACATGGACTTTGCTTATGTGTCATTCATAGGTGAAGTTAAAAATTAATTCTCTTAATTTGATTGGTTGTTTGTTTTTAAATTTTCATTTATATAATTGAAATTTTAAAAGGAAATATATCCTATAGTCACCTAATTTTATCTACATTACCAAACAAACATTTAAACATTTTAAAGATAGAGGAATTAACGTAATATATTTATAGAAACAATTAAATATCATATATTACATACAGAAATTTAGAATATACATATGATATTACAAAAATAATTTTATAAACGATTTTAAACATATTTCTATTAATATTGGATACAAAATTAATCACAAATTATAGAAAACTAACAAACCTAAACCTGATAATATTATTTATTCATTGAATGAAAAAATAGTTAAATATACGATTTGAAAAAATTCAATCATTTGACAAATCCCTCTATATATTAAATGAGAAGTACATTTGACACGTGTCGCTCATACAGAGCTTCTCAGCCGAAATAACGCGATTCTATTGGTTGATTTTTTAGAAATTCATTTTTGATTTATTTTTGTCATCGACACAACTTAAATGGAAAGAACTATAAACACTTACCTTATATTGTATTCTCGGTTCAAAATACATCTTTTTCCGATGATTTCTCTTTTTAATGCATTGAATACTCACTAAATAAGACAGATCTCACTATAATAGGAAAGTACCATTGAATACTAATTCCAAGGAAAAACATAATTTAATGACCAATTAACATCACTTTCCAAATGACTCACATAATTAGTTAATAAATTACTTGCGCAAGAATATTAGTTATTACATGTAATAATTAGTTTCCTTATAACAAATAAATTACTTGCGCAAAAATATTAATTAATACATGTAATAATTAGTTTCTTTATAAAAAATAAATTACTTGCGCAAGAATATTAATTAATACATATAATAATTAGTTTCTTATTACAAATAAATAATGTGCGCAAGAATAATATGAATATCATTTTATGAAAATATCAATTTATATATTTCTTTAAACGCTTTCATTATTTATTGTATGAATATTATATTGGCGTCATTAATTTGAGAACATTCACTTTGTATATATATATATTCATATTCACTTCGATCTTTACCCCTAAGCAGAAACCGTCGGCGCTTTCACTCCCATTGCAGTTCTATACGGTATTGAAAGAGTGTCGAAGCTTTTAGTTCCAAATTTATACGTGTGGCTCTGCATGTTCTACTGCTTCTTCCACCTTTGGTATGCCGATCCCTTCTCTTTTAACATGATTTCCAAAGCAACAACAGAAAAAGGATATCTCACGAAATTGATAAATTTAGTTTCTCAGAGTCTTAGATGTAATGTCAGTTTTTGACCACAAGTCTTTTTGCATTGTTCTTGTCCACAGGTCAAACATATTGGCAGAGCTCCTCTGCTTTGGGGATCGTGAATTCTACAAAGATTGGTGGAATGCAAAAAGCGTAGGAGATGTGAGTTGTCATTAATATTTCCTTACTCAAAAAGCATATGATGTTTATGTTACTAACAAACATTCATGTTTTCATTTTCTTCCTTTATCAGTATTGGAGAATGTGGAATATGGTATGGTCTTTTCCTAAACATCCTCTTTTTCTATACAAAATAAAAGAAGAAAGCTAATTGAGATCTTGTTTTTTTTCTAACAGCCTGTTCATAAATGGATGATTCGACATGTATACTTTTCGTGCCTGCACAGAAACATACCTAACGTGAGTGATATATATATATATATATATATATATATATATATTAGTGATTTGTGGATCGTGATTTTTTTTGTGCTTCATAAGTTTAAGCCTCCACTCATTTTTGTTCAAGGTACCTGCCATTATCATTGTTTTCTTAGTCTCTACAGTCTTTCATGAGGTATATACGACATTGCCCTGTCTTTAGACACATGAACACGTTGTTGAAAGAAAGGCTAACACTCGAAGTATTGTTCTTACTTACATTCTCGTGTTTTACAAAATTTCCTTGTAGTTATGCATCGCAGTTCCTTGTCGTCTCTTCAAGCTATGAGTTTCTTAGGGATTATGTTTCAGGTAAAATAAAATTCACATAACTTCCGCAGTCGATTTTCAAACAACCTTGAAGCTTCTGTCACCTTTAGTCACATTTTCTGATCATTTAATGTGTTTTGAGTAGGTGCCTTTGGTCTTTATCACAAACTATCTACAAGAAAGGTTTGGCTCCATGGTATGCTCTCTAAACTCGAAAGACCAAATAGTTCTTTTTGTGAGAGCCACCTACATCTTTATCTTTTTGGTTGAAACTTCTTAAAAAAGGATTACTCTGTTTTGGAATGTGATCATTAGGTGGGAAACATGATATTCTGGTTCCCGAACTTGGACAATGTGGTGTTCTTAGACGATGATATAGTTGTTCAAAGAGACTTGGCTCCACTTTGGGAAGTTGACCTTGGTGGTAAGGTCAATGGAGCAGTAGAAACTTGCCGGGGTGAAGATGAACGTGTGATGTCAAAGCGTTTAAGGAACTACTTCAATTTCTCTCACCCGCACATAGCAAAGCATTTAAATCCTGAAGAATGTGCTTGGGCATACGGTATGAATGTCTTTGATCTAAAAGCTTGGAGAAAGACAAACATCAGAGAAACTTATCATTCCTGGTTAAGAGAGGTAATCATCAAAGAAGCTCTTCGCCCCTTTGTTTTTTTTTTCTTAAACAGAATCTTAAAGGTTATCTCACTCTCTTACTCTATTTGCTTTTGGTTTTTGAGCAGAATCTGAAGTCGAATCTGACAATGTGGAAGCTTGGAACATTGCCTCCAGCTCTTATCTCGTTTAAGGGGAACGTCCACATAATAAACTCGTCATGGCATATGCTTGGGTTAGGCTATCAGAACCAGAGCAACATAGAGAATATCAGCAAAGATGCAGTGATCTACTACAATGGACAATCAAAGCCGTGGCTGGAGATAGGTTTTGAGCATATCCGGCCATTCTGGACAAAATACGTGAACTACTCCAATGACTTCATCAGGAACTGTCACATCTTGGAATAGCAAAAACCGATACTTTCAGATGGGATATATTAAGACAGAGAAAGACATTAGGAAGAGAAGAGATGAAACAGGAGCAGTGCAGGTTTTGCTCACTCTAAAAAAGAGATAAAAGAATCATTGTAAAAAAGGATTCACAGAAAGATTATTTTGCTACAATACATAAGAAACTTGTTGTAGAGCGAAGGGGATGCAGCATAAGAGTAAGGGAGAGATAAAAGAATCATTGTTTCTGTAGAATAGAAGGTACCCTTTCTTGAAATTCTTTCGGAGAATACAAACTCGAGAGTGTTTTATAAGAAGGAGAAAAGATTGGATTAATATTTATTTGTTTTGGTTATTAAGGGATAACCAAAAAGGTTAGTTGTTGATAGTCGAAGAACAATGTAACACACTTTTGCTACACATTTCTTATTATATCATTCCGGTTCTACTGAAAAATGTATCTTCTTTCTCTTAGCTTCAGTGACTCATTTGAAGCTGTGATTTGTAATGTAATTACTTTTGATGTTATAAGATGTTAGTGTGTGTGTATGCATGCTTTACTAATCTGATTCACGTCTTTTTTGTATTTTCGCTACATACTTGGGCCGGCCGACCTATTTAGCCCAAGTTTCGGGAAAATCCTACTATATATTAATTGAGAAGTCACTTAAGTGACTTTTGCTTATGTGTCGATCACTGGTAAGTTTAGAATTAATTCTCTTAATTTGGTTGGTTGTTGGTATTTGAATTTTCATTTATTTAATTAAAGTTTTAAATAGAAAACTAATCCTAAAATTAACTAATCTAATCTATATTACCAAACAAAGAATTAAACTTCTTAAATATAGATGAATTAACATATTTTTTATGGAAAAAATTAAATATCATAAATTACATTATAGAAATTTATAATATACATATACATACATATTATATTATATAAACGATTTAAAACATATTTCTATTAATAGTAGACAAATAATCATAGAGTGAAAAAGTCGAAAACTAATTAACCTACACCTTATATATATATATATTCTAAAAATGTGTCAAATGAATGCAAAACAATCAAATATACAATTTTAAAAACTTCCACTCATTTTTCAATGGAAGTTTTTGATAGTATAGTTGAACATTATTATTATTATATTGTAAAATAACATTAATCAAAGAAATAATATTATAATATAAAACTGAAATAGTAAAAATGTTATATTATTTTTTACTTTAATAGAAAAATTCATGGATTAATATAGTATTAACTATATTCATATAATTCATATAGATTTGATTATAATAAATTGGCATGCTTATTTTTTAATAGAAAATGAGATATAAATAAAAACACAAGTGAATAATAAAACTTGTTTTTTTGTTATTTTAGTTTTACTTACTTAAGTTTTATTTGTTTGACGAAATATATTAGTTTCACATATTATTATAACTATGAATTAATTTTTTATGTGTTTTTAAAACACGAATACAAATTGAGTAAGGAAGATAAAAAAATGATAAGATATAAAATTGATGGGTTAATGAAAATTATAATGTAAATTGAATTTAAAAGAAAAATATTTACAAAATAATGATATGTATTAAAGTTGTTGAATTTAATACATAGAGTGAATTTGAGACCATTGATTGGTCGATTTAATACATAGAGTGAATTTAAGAAAATTATTTACAAAAACGTAGAGTGAATTTGAGACATTTGATTGGTCGATTTTTTGAATTTAAATCTTTCCTTTTTGCAGGTCTTCAGGAAGAGCTATGCTTAAATAAAGTATCAAGAGTAGAGTTCCATCCCCTTGGTGTCATTGGAGCTATAGTCCCATGGAATTATCCGTTCCACAATATCTTCAACCCTATGCTGGCTGCAGTACGTCTTCTCAGGGAATGGCATTGTTATTAAGGTATTACCGTATGCCTTTTATATCACTATAATTCCATGACCCTTTTTGATTTTATCTTTCCAAAGACAATGCCATTCATCAAATCCCATTATTCAAGCAGCTTTAGCTGCTGTTAGAGCACCTGAAAATCATCTACATAACACAACCAAAAAAATAACATCTACATAACACAACCAAAAAAACATTTTCAAGAAAGATAATAGTAATTATAGACTCGCACAAGTATAGTATAATAATAATCAAATGATCGTCTTTTTTGTTACAATTGGTAATCAAGAATCTATTCTCGGGAGTACCAGCATTTCGTTGAGGAAACGTAAGACACTTGGATCACCTCCATCAGTGAATTCAAAGCCAAGACAAAAGAAAGGTAACAACGGGTTTTAAACAATGAATCGGTATAGATATTCTATGGTACTCTTTCAAAAGTGCGACTAAACTTAAACAAATTTCAACAGCAACACAAGGTCTTGGCATCAAAGGACAATCAACTTCTGGTCTTCCACCAATGTTTGTAGCAGATGCAAATCCGGAAGGTATTTTTTTTCCTTGTTTTAATCGTAGTAATATGATGACTATCGAAAGGTAAATACTAATATTATACATATTTCATGAATTTCTTTGAGCTAGACATTTGTTTATATGTTTAAATTAATCTTTTTCAGCTACTCAGTGTCCATTCCAGCAACCAAAACAAATGAATTCATTCCTCCACCAAGGTTCATCGTCGAGGATCATCTTGAAGGTAAAAATGAGGAACAAGTATAACAAAAGTGAAAGACTATATAGCAAAGTGTAAGAAACTGACTCACCAACCAAACAACTGCTATCAATATTTCCTTCCAGAATTTTGGTAAAGTCCACAAAATACTTCTCAGGAACTTCACTTGGAAACTCATCAGTTTTCCAACAAAAGTTGTTGGATAGAAACCAATTTTGTATGGATGCGAGGTTGTACGATATTCACCAATAGCATCGTAGACCTTGAACAACTAGATGACAATTGCATCCCCCTCATGTAGCTTGCCTCACCCCTATCGTCTTTATCTTGATACTGAAGTTACTTTATTTCATCTCGTCCGTGTAAAATTCGAGTACCAACATTTTCATGTGCCTGATGCTTTCTCCCAAAGACGGTGGTCTTATGATATAAATCCGTTATTGCTAAAACTTTTCACCACTTAATCCATAATTTAAATATGTTTATGCCCGCACCAGTGGCGGATCTAGAAGAATTTTTAATCGGGGACACAACTACAAACTTTAAAACTAGACGGGGCATTATCATAAAATTTGAGCTAATTACTTCAAAAATATTCAAGATTTAAACTAAATGCTTAAACAAAATCAAAAATTAGTCGAGGGTACGTGCCCCCGTACGTCTTTAGCTACATCCGCCCCAGGGTGCGGGCGGTCACCTAGTCTATTATAATAAATGAGACTTTTCTCTCTCTTCCTGCGGGTAAAATAGGCCACTTGGCAAGAAAATCTCCGACTTTTAGTTTTGTTCTTTCGGTGAAAGCAAGTGATGAATGGACTTTTGTTTCATTGGGCTTTTATAGATAACATTAGTTTGGCCCGTGTTTGAGTAGAGTTTTTCCTTATACATCAACCTCTCTTTGTTATCACCTCTTCAACTTCGTAACATACAGCTTCTACACCATAAAGAAACATTAATATTTTATTCAGTTCAGAAACAACTCTGACAATGCTCTTTTGAACTTCCCCAACTTTCTACATATACCAAAGGGATGACACAAATAATCTCTACATTTTCTGAACTACAGAGAAGCCTACGAAGAATCCAAAGGTCTTTTTCAACTTTTAATTTTGTTTATAGTTTTGACTGTCACAAAAAACTCCAGTCAGCCTCTTCCCCTTGCAGATTTTTCGATTGCCACTGACGCCCAAGCTCAGGCGTAGTCAAACCACCTCTCCGGCGACCATTATCTGTTCAGTTTCACCATCGATCCTCTACCGCACTGCCACTTTGTTTTCTTCGCCACCATAGGTTCCCATTCCCATCAGTTTCTACCATGTTTTGCTTAGTCATTAACCAACATATTCTCAGTTGTTTATAATCTGATTGTCCTAAATCTAAAAGGTTTAGGAGCGGAGGCACAGTTAAACAAGAATATCATTTGAAGCTAGGGTTTCTAAACCACCCTAATTTGGTTTCAGTGAAGACGATGCCCTAAATCTAGAATCCTCTATCTACAAGAGACTACAAAGAAGGTCTTCTTATGTATGGGAAGCTACAGTCATCACTGAAATGAAAAGGTAATTTGAATTTTGAATTGTTTTCTTTGTTTCAATCCTCAAAAAGAGAGTAAAGTGACATATTTTGTTGAAGAAGCTCTGAAGCTTTTTCCTAGATCTTTGACTCTCTTCGAGATAATTTTATGTATTTGACGATAACTCTATTGGTTTGGTTTTAATTCTTTATGGCAGGAGGAAGGAGCAAGTCCCCTTGCACCAGATTTACGTGCTAAAATTGATGAGACCTTTGAAAGATCACCCCGCAAACTTATGTCTTGGAGCTTCTTTGTTACTGCTCAGCGATGATTACACGGGTAAAAGACAAGACGCTTTAAGAACAAAGCTTACGCAGTGTATTGATTGTTTTATTTACCTTTTGTTGACGTGGTTGTAGGTATGTTCCATCAAAATAAAATTAAAAAATGGTTCCATGTATCTAAGAAGATAAATAAGGAGTGACAAGAAGCCATTATTTTGCAATGGTATATGGCTCTGGCATGTAGTTGGAGCCGGGACTCATCGGTTTGTTCACATGACTAACTGGCGCTATGAGTTAAGCTACAGCCAATATTTATACAATGCAACTAATCAAGTGTCACTAACCAATGTCGATGAAAATTTTGTTTTCAGGTTCATGGATTCATAGAAAAAGTTCCAGCTTGTGGTGTGAACAAATGGAAATGAACCATCTTAGTTTTCTTGTGGAGTGTTTCTTATACCAACCCGAGAAGTGAATCAGATGCCTTTTCCAGTCAATTATTAACCAACAAGTTGCACATCACTGAATCGATTTGTATGTATCTTTTTCCTACAGACATGTATGTATATGCTTAAATAGAACAGTTTCAGGTATAAATGAACTAAATCATTTTTTAAAAACTTGAGATGTGTTATGGTCTGCGTTTTATGAGAGTTTAAGATAACAAAATAATTTGTTTTAATGCCTGAAACTATTTCCAAATAGAAACTTCTTACATATAGTTACACATACATTACAAGTATCATTTAAGAGTCGAAGAACGATACACAAATCTGATTAAGAGAAACTGGATATTTTTTTTTGGCATATCTATATTGGATCAAAACTAAGAGAAAATTATAACTTATGATGTCTTTCTATTCTTTAGTTGTGCTCTTTCACCTACTTTCTTAATGAAAGAGCTCGCAGCTAAGAAGAAAATGGTTTTAGTTCCAACTCTAATGTCCAATTTTTTATTCAAGAAAAATATAAGAATTACGTACGATTAAATCACACATGGAACTGAATAAAACTCACTTGTGACTAGATTCTTTGATGCAACAAGTGGGTATGTTATAAGTGTTATGAGACTTACAATTTTACATGTTTGAGCTGAAGCATTTGTTTCTAATTAAGAAATAATGGCATGTAATTTGATAATGTGTCAAGGCTTATATAAAATATTATAATAAAAATATATGACTTGAATGCTTTTATAATCTGCATACAAGAAAAGAATATAAATATAACTGCATAATACAAATATTTGGATATAATACACATAATACAAATATTTTGATATAATACAAAGCCTGCACAACGATGGATGAGCCAAATTACATTTTAGGTAATTTAGTTATAGATAATTTGAAATCTATACATATAAAGTTATACAATCATTTCTTTTCCTCCTGCTACAACACTTTGTCTCTTTTTAAAAACGCATGTCAAAATCTGTTTTTGCACAAGGAATTGTCAGAGTTTAAGATTGATTTTAAGCTAGATTTATTAAATCATATGCCTTATGATAATGGCTTTATAATGATAAAACAAATTTTGGGTTCAGTTACATAACTAAATATTTTTTTTATTAGAACCATTACATTTACACATGCTTTCCTTCTTAAAGTTACATACGAAATATTATACTAAAGGAAATGACATTGAGTTGCCTCCTAGTGCATTTTCCTAATATGCTTTCTGTCTTAATTGCTTATGATGCTCTTATCTATAAAGGAAACCAAGGGGCTTAATTAAGAAACTAAATCTTTCCACCGCCTATTATTTGCACATCTCCAGTTCATACTGAACTACCATCAACTGCATCAGACAAACATACTCAAATCCTAAAAACTGCATATTTTTTTTTTAACTTTTTCCTGCTATGTCGAATAAAATCTAATATGCTTTTGTTTCCCATTAATATAGATATTTAAGTCAAAAAAAATAAGATTTATTGAGAAAATTGCTCCTACAACTTTACTACACAAAATTTGTAGGTTGTTGAGATTTCAGCTTTTTTAGACTCGCAAGCACTCCAAGCATCACTTTGTTGCTATTGCTATTTTCACTACTAAGAAGCTTAAGGGTATCGTTCCTTCTTCCTACAATTGTGATGTAAGTCACTATCTTCAACCTTCATCCAGTTTCGTCATGTCGTAAGATATGTTATGATCCAATTCGTATTTGTTTTCATCCTTTTGTGACAGGTTCCCCATGTGAACCGTGTTGATTACCAGTTAATTGGTATCTCGGAAGATGGATTTTATGTCTCTCATACTCACTTCTCTAAACATTCATTTTTTTTTTATTTTTCTTCACTTCTCTCATTATTCAAATCTTTATTTGTTCATGTTTATAGATTCCCCTTTGACCGATATTGGTGTATGTCATATCTTCAATGGGAAAAGAGCACATATGTGCCGTTAAAGAAGTTTCATATTTCTTTTTATCAAATATCTATCAAAATGCTGGAAAAAAAATGTTACAAGAGTAGAAAAAAAAATGTGAATAACAAGAGATGTATTCTGTAAAAGTGGTGAAGCACAATCAATTGGTGCAAAAGAGAGTAAATTTCAGAAAACATGAGAATCTTGCATGTGCCCATCAGTATTTTCATCATTAACTCACAAACAAAAAAAACTCTTCTTTCTATCTAATGGCTCATCATCTTTTAATGAAACTTTTTTATCAACAAACAAAACATGCATTAAAATCTATAAAGCGAACCCGCAAAAATAACACAAATTTCAAACAACCCGCGCGAAGCGCGGGCACTCCACTAGTGTAGATAATATAGTTGAGTTGTCACTTTCAGAAATTATTAAATTATTTGTATATTTAGAAACAGAAAATTATATCTGAAATACCATAAGATAATTCTAAAAATTTTTGTCATAAATATAGCCTCCAATGATAAAAATGACCAAATGTTTTATTAAAAATGTAAACATACATTTATACCTCTAGGTTAACTAATCTAAAACTCATAGAAGGCCCAATGAATGCAAAAAAGTGTATGATAGTTACCATTCTTTAATGTTTGCTTAAATTAAATATTATTAGGTGGTTTCTCGTAAATTCGCGGATATAAATAGTTTTTAAAGTCTAATATAATATAACATTTGTTATGTTTTTGAAACGTTATAATATATCTTTATTTTTAAACTGAATGTGAGTTTTATTTCTATGCATCTTGTTTATTTTGATTATTTATTAGTTTTTAAAGTATAAAATATGATAATCTTTTTAAAAAAATTGTAACAACAATTTTAGATGTCATTTCCGAACAAGTATTGTATGTAATTTTGATTACCGAATGTCATTCGATTAATATATATTACGTTTACACATCTAATAACATTTTCTTTAAAATAGTATATACACGATCACACAAATTATATTTTTTTAAAGATGATATCTACATGCTAATACTTCCTGAAATCACAAAATAATTTCATCGGCTAGTATGGTTTAGAGTAATTCACTATATGAAATATTTAGAACCAAAGAAAGAAAAACTCTTTTTTATTAAAAAATCCTTTTAAAATGGGAAATTTACCATCAGTTACAGTAGATATTATATTTATAGATTTGTTAATAGAAATTTAATATGTTTCTTATCTAACCTTACTTTTATTTTCTACTTAAGATCATATATAATATAATTTTATTGTTATCTATATAATACATAAAAATAAAATTTGATACCCATTAATTGTATATTTACTTTTCTTATCTTAAATAATATGCATGAGAAATATCTCAGATCCTATTATCTTTAAAAGGTGGATCTCCCTTTTCTTAAAGAAGTTATTTTTAGATGTATAATTAGTATATATATATATATTAATCTAAATTCTCTTGTATATTAATAGAAAATTCACTTACGTGGACTTTGCTTATGTGTCATTCATAGGTGAAGTTAAAATTTAATTCTCTTAATTTGATTGGTTGTTTGTTTTTAAATTTTCATTTATTTAATTGAATTTTTAAAAGAAAACTTATCCTATAGTCACCTAATTTTATCTACATTACAAAACAAACATTTTAAAATTTTAAAGATAGAGGAATTAACGTAATATATTAATAGAAACAATTAAATATCATATATTACATACAGAAATTTAGAATATACATATGATATTACAAAAATAATTTTATAAACGATTTTAAGCATATTTCTATTAATAGTGGATACAAAATTAATCACAGATTACAGAAAACAAACAAACCTAAATCTGATAATATTATTTATTCATTGAATGAAAAAAATAGTTAAATATAAATTAAAAAAAATCAATCATTTGAAAAATGTAGATAATATAGTTGAGTTGTCACTTTCAGAAATTATTAAATTATTTGTATATTTAAAAACAGAAAATTCTATCTGAAATACCATAAGATATTTCTAAATTTTTTTTGTCATAAATATAGCCTCCAATGATAAAAATGACCAAATTTTTTATTAAAAATGTAAATATACATTTATACCTCTAGGTTAACTAATATAGAACTCATAGAAAGCCCAACGAATGCAAAAAAAGTGTATGACAATTACCGTTCTTTAATGTTTGCTTAAATTAAAGATTATTAGGTGGTTTCCCGTAAATTCGCGGATATAATTTTTTTTTAAAGTCTAGTATAATATAGCATTTGTTATGTTTTTGAAACATTATAATATATCATTATTTTTAAACTGAATGTGAATTTTATTTGTTATATATTTTCTAAACAAATAGATCTATGTATCTTGTTTATTTTGATTATAAAATATGATTTTGAATATTTTTAAAAAAATATAACAACAATTTTAGATGTCATTTCCAAACAAGTATTGTATGTAATTTTGATTACCGAATGTCATTCGATTAATATATATATATATATATTACGTTTACACATCTAATAAAATTTTCTTTAAAATAGTATATACATGATCACACAAATTATATTTTTTTTTAAAATGATATCTACATGCTAATATTTCCTGAAATCACAAAATAATTTCATCGGCTAGTATGGCTTAGAGTAATTCACTATGTGAAATATTTAGAACCAAACATGCAAGATTTTGATATAAATAACCAAAACAATTCCGGTTATTAGAAAGTTCATAACATACAAAGAAAAAAACTCTTTTTTCTTAAATATTCCTTTTAAAATGGGAAACTTACCATCATTTACAGTAGATATTATATTTATAAATTTGTTAATGGAAATTTAATATGTTTCTTATCTAACATTACTTTTATTTTCTACTTAAGATCATATATAATATAATTTTATTGTTATCTATATAATACATAAAAATAAAATTTGATACCCATTAATTGTATATTTATTTTTCTTATATTAAATAATATGCAAGAGAAATATCTCAGATCCTATTATCTTAAAAAGGTGAATCTCCCTTTTCTTAAAGAAGTTATTTTTAGATGTATAAAATAATTTATGATACAAATTCGAGCATTGATAACACAATTTTCTTAAATACATATTTATGCTAGTCATTATTGGTAAGTATGATTTGTTCATTTAACTGATGTAAGTTGATTAATTATTTAGTTTTTGAATTGAATTAAATAAATAAAAAATTTGTACATCAAACAAATTAAAAAAGTTAATTAAACAATTTTATATAATTGATATATAGAAATCACTTAAATGATTTTTTATTTAATAATATAAGACGGTTTTATTATATATTTCTTGCATTCGCTACAACTTGATATGTATACAAGAGACAGAAATGCAACGCTTTGTATACAGAAATGCACGCTTGAATCACATGTCACTCTACTTGTTGTAGCAACAACAACGAAGAGGATCTTTAGGATTTATTCTTAAGCAATCTCCATATAGGTACCCATTTTCCTGGCAGTCAATTAAGCAATTGCGCGGGTCGTATACAAGGTCCACACACTCTACAACACTGCATCTGATTTTCATCTCTTCACCTACGCAAACCCACAAAATATTAAAAACATAATTATAATCATATTAAGTATAGAATAGGTTGGGGTAGTTTAGTTGAAGCTTTTGAATATATATATATATATATATATATATATATATATATCATTATCAATTTCCACTCATCGCTTATTAAATTATACCTGAGGCAGAAACTATGTTCTTGGACAAAGAAATGGCTAATATGACAAAGAGAAAAAATATCATAACTTTCTTTTCGCAATTCATAATTTTATTTGTATAATCTGAATGGTAAGAATAAAAGATGATTCCAATATTTTAGATTTCAAAGAAATATATATATATAGAGAGAGAGAGAACAAATAAGTATCCTGGTCTTTGAAAATGTTAAACTTGCCTGATATAATTTTAATTTAATATAAATTGCTCTTCCATTTATGTTATTAAACATTATTTAAAAGGAAATATCTTAAAGAATCTTGACTTTTGGTGATATTAACTTGTAAATAATTATGTATAAATCATTACTGATTCCGAATATTTAGGCTTTGAATGATAACATGCAGAATAATACTAGTGCAGTTTTAATGGTATATGTATATATATATATAGATTTTTATTTCTATTAATTACGATATGACTCAGATAAATGTGTTACCATTCAGAACTACGCTTGGGCATTCAGATATTTGTTCGGGTACGGATCGGTCCTTTCGGGTTTCGGGTTTTTCGTGTTTTGAAATTAGACTCCATTCGGGTATTACAAAATTTCGGGTCGGGTTCTCCCGGGTCCAGGTGGGTTCGGTTCTTATGATTAGGAACCTGAAAATAACCAAAAAACCAATGTATCTAAAACGGGTTCGGGTATTTGTATTCAAAGTAACCATATTACCCGATTTGATTCTGGTATTTTGTAACCAAACTACTAAAAAGTAGAAAAAAATAACAAAAAATACTCATTTAACACGTTTTTTTAGTATTTCTATCCAAACAATCTTATTTTATCCAAAAATACACAAAGGTATTGAAAAATAACTAATATATTTAATTTCTAATTTTAATTTTAATATTCAACTAATTATAAGTATAATTATAGCTAATATTTTAAGATATATATTTACATTTTGGATATCTTCGGATACTCATTCGGTTCTCGGTTTGGATTGGGTTCGGTACCGGTTCTTCGGATACATCAATTGAAAACCCATTCGGTTATTTATCCCAGGTCGATCGGGTTCGAGACCCTGATTTTTGGGTCAGTTTCGGGTCGATTTTTTGGATCTTGATATTTTGCCCAGCCTTATTCAGAACCTTATTGTATTTTTAAAGTAATCAGAAATATAATTTAATGAATTTTATTAACTAGTATCCACTAAATATATATAAATATATATTGTAAATTTTAATTTTCTATTTATTGAATAAAATAAAAGTCTCTTAAAATAATCATATACTCTACATAAAATATTGAAAAAATAAATATGCAATATACAACAATCACATATTAATATATGTTATTGACATAATTAGTAAACAGCTTTAGTAATAACAAATGAAAAATCTTAAATTTCTTGAAAGAAAAAAATGCATCATCTAAAAAAAATTATGAGATGGTTGAGTTATACATGCAAAATCAAGCAAAAAATAGCTTTAAAAATAGAGGAGACTTGTATCAAAATGAAAATTCTACTGGTATTCAAACAAGAAAATTAAAAACTCAAATTCACTGTTATTAAACTTGAAATTTTATAAAATACTTTGAAATTCACTATTATTGAAAATATTTTAAAATGTGAAGTTTTAAAGTTTTCAAGTGATTTTATAGTGTTTGAGTGGAGTTTCTTAATTAGAGAAAATAAAATAAAACCCAAAATGATTTATGCACAGTGTCACTATGTCTTAATTAATAAATTATGGAATTTATTTATAACTAACAATCGATTTTTATTTTTATCCCTTAAATGAATGTAGCTGTCACTAAATGCAGGATTTTAATTCCACTATAATTAGATATATAGTTCGCATGGTTACAAAATTCTTTTGCTTTGGTTATATTTTTTTGTTGAACGTCGATTGCATTGACTTTAACTAGTTCTTACAATCAACGTTGATTTCGTCTAGTGGTAAAAGAGTTGCAGCTGTAACTACCGCTACCTAAATTCAACTTACGTTGAAAGAAACTATTTACAATGTTTAAGTCCCGGTTATGTTTAAGTTAAGTTTCTGTTATGTTCAAATATGATACTACATGTTAAGTCCCGTTTCACAGTTTTCATTGATGCACTTGCTGTCATTTTGATGCATCTATAATAATAAAATTGACTTATCTCACTTCTCATGCTGCCACATCATTTTTATGCATAGGGCAATTAACGCCACATGGCACCTCACCACACTTCCGACAAAATCAATTTTTTGTACTACTTTTTTGTTTGTTTTTTAAATGGACCTGACTCATTACGTGGACCTGGCTCAATATTTATTTTAATTAAAATATTCACAAGTCGGCCCAAACTCCAAAGTGAAGAAACCATCCGATTATATAGATTGGGTGAGTAGAAGTCCAAGAGAGTTTGTTTCGGTCTGATAATTGTAACCGTCAATAATGAGAGGGTGGGTAAAGCTCCCACCAGTAACGGAGCCATCATCACCACTAAAAGAGTTTTTCGAAACACCAAAATTTTCTATAAATATCCGAGTTGTTAACGAAATGCTCGCTTTCACATCAATGGGTGATCAAGCGTATCTTTCTGTAACAAGAAAATCGGGACCTTCCACTTGTATGATCCACAGATATAATCATCATCGGGTAGGTTCATTTTTAACTGCTCATTAACTATAGTAACACATCTCAACAAATAAGAATATGCCCGAAAAAACACAAAAAATCTCTTTTTAAACATCTCCCACAACAAATCTAAAAATCAGAAAACATATGTTCTACAACTACCAACGGGACCTCGAGACATCTGCGAAAAAAACGTTCATATATCCCCAGTGTAGTGACAACACATAATCCTCTCATAAGTATAATAACTATTTGAGGCTGAGGACCAAGATACTTTAAAAACCAGGTACGCCAAAATCTTACAAAGCGTCAATGCAAAATACTTTTACAAGTCATCATAACTTTTTAAAAATTGTTAACTATCCCATTTTATTATTTAAACCAAATCTGTTAACAACATATTTAATAATTCAAGAAGTTATAATTTAGAGAAATTACATATTATTAAACGAATATAAATTTCAAAAATAAATAGAACAATAACAAAAACAAAAAAAAAAAAAGATTTTTTTTAAAATAATGATTTTCACATCTCATCATTACAAAAATAAAAGATTGAACTTCACAAAAAAAATTGTTGCTGATTTCAAATAAAGATGGTGGATAACCAAAATTAAAAATTAATAAATAATCTATATATAATTAAGGTTTTTCTCCTTCAACTTTGCTTCCAAACTTTTGTCTATAAAATTCTTTTTTTTTCTCTATTCTTTGGGTGCAAGAGTGGAGATGCATTTTGGAAAAATGGAAACATCAAATCTAAATTAATTTTCAGAACTGAAGACCGTAAGCATTGTCTTTTTTTTTCAAATAAATACAAATAATGAGAGCGAGAGTTTAACATTAATGTTGTATTTGATTTTTAGATGAATCAATGGCTTTTTCAACACCATGGCATCACACTAATTGACCATTGCAATAAATCTAACTCATTTTGTTCACACCCACTATGGACCATATGGTTCGTACTAACTTGTATATAAAAACAAACAAAGAACCCAAGACCAACCTATCTTTTCTACGAAAAAACATCGCACATGAATTCAACTCATCCATTATTAATGCCACAACTTGCATTAGTCAAAAATCATATTACAATAAAAATATAAGTTATTAATCAATATATGTAAACTTATACACTTTACCCACAAAATATGCACTTTTTTCACCAAACACACCTGCATAATCAAAATACCTCTAACTAAATACAAGCATGTCATAGCTCCACAAACTTGAAAAAGATTTCATTCAATCACACCTCAAAGAATAAACTTACAAAACAACTAATAAAGATATTTAAAACAATGTGACATAATTAACAAACACCCCGCGCTCCGCGCGGACAAACCACTAGTATATAATAAAACAGTGAAAAATGGATGGATTTTTTTTGTTATTATGTTCCACGTGGGTGGCTTGTCTTGACCATGTGCTGAATCTACATAGCATTCATTACGATTAGTCTCTCAATATTGAATAGATACATTTTCTAATCCAAACTATAAAATTCTTGTAAGTATTTAATAGCATTCGTGAAAATTATATAAAAAGTGTCCGTACAGATCAAGATTTGAGGGAAGAAGATTTGATGGGAACCTTTCTAATAAGAGTGAGTAATACCGTTTGGGATTTTATTAATGTCTTGGTTTTTGCATGTATATGCTTCCTCTTTTGAATGATGTCTTAGTTTCACTCCTTTGGAACTTGCATTTTCTAATTTTGTTTTGTTTTCTTTTTGCATTTTTCTACTTTTGTTTTTTTAATTACGTTATTGTGTGGATAAGTGTAAATGATACATATACAATACAGGTAGGAGTGCCTAATATGGTTTTCGATTTATTATTTTATAGAAATATTTACAAAAATAATAATGATGAAGAAGTGGCTACAAAAACAATCATTTAATTAATAAGTGTACGTGTTAATATTGGATTCTGAGTAGTCAATGCCAGTGTACAGAAGCGTAATCACATCTATCTAACTGAGATAATCCAGTGATAATGCGTACTCTGAGTCTCTGACGCCAGTTTTGAAGGAAGTCATCGTTGACCAAATCTACATTTACTTTTACTACTCTCATTCAAAAATAATCCATATTTTTAGAAAAAAAAATTATTTCAAAAATACATATTTTACATTTCAATGCAAATTTCACAAGATAATAATGGTAACTTTCAAATTTTAAGTAAATTAGTTAAGTTTACTGAATTTTGATTGGTTAAAAATTCGGAAAAATAATTAATCACAAAATAATACATTTATAATTAAAATGTAATATGTTTTATTAATAAGTGTAAAAATTCTAAAATTTACATTTAAAAAAAGAATATTATATTTTATTTAACTGGTACGGTAACTTAACTTTCTATTCTTCTTCTTCTTTTTTGTGAACAAAGTCATCTACACAATTTGTTTCTCCTAATTTTCTAGTATCATACTCGATTTTTCTATTCGAAGTTGACTGTTAAAAAATTAACTCAGGCTAAAAATAAAACATATTAACCAGCAAATTTAATTACAAATGAGAGCAAATGAAATTTTGAAGCAGAACAGAAATGTAGAGTGATCAAAGCTTCAATCACAATCATAAAGATTACACAAGTGGCTAAGTATATCAGGGTTTAAACAATGGTGAGAGGATTCAATTTTTGATTAATTTATCAATTATGTGGGCAAGGGAAAGAGACGAGTAACATGGCTTGTTGTGGCATGTGTTATTGCGTTGTTTACATAAATAGATAATTTAGAAATGCAATCCGACCAGAGTGGAGTCAATCTTGTTTCACCGATGATGTATCAGCGAGTGGAATGTAATATAAGTCCAGTCCAGTCCAGATCAATTATGATTAGATTTTGAAAATGTAAACACTCCACGTTTTGTTAAAAGACAAAAGAAAAACACACCATAGGTTTTGACTTAAGCTATATAAAACCAACAAGATGTTTGTAACTTAAAATCATGGCGAATTAATACTCCCTCCGTTTTTTATTAGATGATGTTTTACATGAGTGAACACATTAAAAAATCTACATTTTTTCAAAAATAACATTAATATATAATTAAAATATAATTTCTTTAAATATAAATGTAATATTAAAAATGTAACTGATTACATGGTTTTTGATAAAAATAAAGTTATCTATATATGTGAACACATCATCTATTATAAAACATAAAAAATCACTTAAAACATATTAATCGACATAAATTTACCCATATTATTTTGTTTTTGAAAATGAGTGTAGATTGCACAACGCCACTATTTTATTTGTCATCATTCATAACCATAACAGCTATAGACAATGAACAGTTCAAGATTTATAGGACACTTGCATTTAAATGAAATATCTAAGCTGGATTCAAGATTCATAGAAAACTTGCTCTGAGTACAACCAATAGAGATATGTATAAACGCATCTTTCTCCATCCCTATAAAGTCGTTACTTATTAAATTCACCACAGTCCATTAATGTTTGACGACAGATGTTTAAGCCGTAACTACTAGCTAAGTATGCAGCAGCTTAAATGGCGAAACGAATTATTCATCAATAAACTCAATATAAAATTTAATTTGACGTGTTGCGCAAATGCTTCTTTTTAATGAAAAGATGACATCAAGATTCATGTTTATCACTATTGAGAATTTTTGAGCCGGAGATTGTCCCAGTTGTCAACGAGATTAATAATTAGAAAAAAAAGAGGCTTTTGAATTAAGTTTTATTTTTTTTTTCTTTTCATTTTCTTTTAACAACCTCACTTGTTCCAAAAGAAACCACAATGTATTTTATACATGATGGCATATTTTCAAAGTATACGCACTTAAAAACGTGTGGTTCGAAGCATATGGAGTATCACGCAAGATTTTGGTAAAAACAAAACGTATAGTAAGAAAACCCCTTGCCCAAAAAAAGTAAGAAAACCCTAATGTAAAAGATACACAATGTTATGTAGAAATACGTAATTTTGGGACTATATGATTTAATCATAGTTTTTTTAAAATTTATGTCGAAAGCGATTTTGGGAGAGGGAATGATGACATAATATTTTACGTTTGATAATTTCTTCTTATTTTATAAAACAACATTTTCGGATAAAACATATTTTTAATGTAAATGTCGGTATACCAAACCCACTGTACCACTCTCATATAAAATTCTAACTTGTAAGAACATTTTGGATAGAAGGTTCTCAAAAAAGCATCTCGAGATTAAAATATATTATCATTTGACTGTTTCATGAAAAATATGAAACATTTGCTATTTTCTAAGTGATTCAAAATTCCTTTTAATATTATAGTTCTCTATATGAATATGTATTAAATATTATATTAACTTGTTTAAAACCCTATTTTAAAATATTATACCAATGCAAAAACTCTTACCGCTCCATTATCAACTAAGATATACTTTGGGATACGTATAATTGACTCAAACGTTTAGCTTTTGTTTAGTGACATATACATATATACTAGGATAAGACCTTCGCCTTGCGCAGGGTGAAATATTTATTAAAAATTTATATTTTTATACTGTAAAATCTGATTATTTTTGCAGATCCTTAAGGATCTGATTTGGTTTGGTTCGGATCGAATCGAATCTTTACGGGTCTGGTTCGGGTTGATTCTTATGTACTTTAAACTTTTCAAAAAAATTTAAAAGCGATTGTTGCTATGATATATAGTTATGAAACTATGTGACAAACGTTATATATTAGTCTCACATAAAATTATTTCTTCATATGATCTTATATTCATTGTATCTTAATATAAAAAAAATAAACCTTAATCATAAATATTAATGTGAGTTTTTAACAATTTTAGTAATTTACACTCGTTTTGAAAAATTCAAAATACAACATATACAAAAAATCTAGATTTTTATTATATGATTAATGTAATTATGTAATTTGTTTTAATAATAAAGAAATAAACAAAAATGATAAAAAAATACATATTGTTATCAAATCTTTATTATTTAAAATCATTAATTACTATATATATTTTAACCACATTAGGAAATTCCGTAGGTTTTATTTAAGAAAAGTCTGAGAAACAATAAAAATATGCGACCAACTATAGCCTACAAATATTATTTTGCTAGAGAGTATAATTTTTAGACTATAGTTTATATAAAGTGCTCTAGAATTCTTTGAAATAGGATTTGGAAAGCATACACAAGTGCCACATATGATTGAGTTATTTTTTAATTAGTACAAACTTGAGGTTACATCTTTAAAGATCCTCAATTAATATATAGGGATATATATATATATGTGTGTGTGTGTGTGTGGCCACACACTTTAATGGTTCGATCTTCAATTACTTTGACATAAATGGTCGTTTATAAAAAATGATACTAGCTTATATGTTAATAACAGAATCTGTTTCCAGCTGTTGAAAATCTGCAATGACTACATAGATGCAAATATCTTTGTGACAAAGTAATGCTATTATTTTCTGGTTTCTATCAGTTTATAAATGTTGGTCTTGGACAAATCACATCTAATATTGTTTTTTTTTTTGAATAATCTGGTGTATCTTGACTCTACCGAAGTAGGTCCAGACTAGCGGCGAGTGTCTATATCAACTTATTATCGGTCGGAGTACGCCTCGATCACCGAATGTTAGGAGAGTCCAAATGTTAAATTTTACTTCTAATTGCCAGCGAAATTCGAACTTGGATCCGTATTGGGATCGAAGCTTCCTCAAGACCACTAGACCGTCCTCGCTTGGTTCTAATACTGTTGTCGTTTGGATAGTAGAACTTTTTTTAAAAAACTTAGTTAACTGAATTAATCTTTAAAAACTAGTTGTATAAATTGAAGCTATTAAGTTTACTTCATGTAATCGTATTAAGTAGATATAATGTTTACGTTTGGGTGTATTATGTATATGTAAACATGTAAGCGTATAATTGGGTATACGAAAGTGTGTAAATATGAATAAAGAAAAGGAAGAGGAAACCAGAAGAAGAAAGAAATCTCGTGAGAAAGAAGCCAATAGAGATGCCTTGCAAATTACGAGGTAACTTATTACACTCATCTGGTTTATTGATTCCCTTATCATACCCAAACCTATCATAATTGTTAACACTATTTATAAATATAAATTGAATTAAATGTAGTATAAGAATTGAGAACAAGCAACACTTATTATATAAGTATGTGTGATTATTAGTAACCAACTTTTCTGTTCCGAGTTGGTTAATTCTATTTTTTTGTGATGTGAGAATTGTAGACAATTTTTCTGTATCCGTAAGAAAAGAGTTTCAATATAATAGGAGTATCTATTTTTTTATAGAAACTTTAATTTTTATGCTCTAATCCACCAATCGTATAAATTTCGTTTTTAACCATCGTATTATTATGAGCTATTTTAGGAGGTGTTATTGGTTTATGTACTTTAATGTATTTTGAAATCTATATAGTATTTACAAATGTAAATATATTGATTTTCAAATATAACTATATGAATTTTAATTAGTATTTACAAATCTGGAGATTTTTCCTCGGATTTGAGTTTTGTATTTTTAACAAAGAAATCCATTCAAATCCATTAAAATTCATTATAAAATCAAATCCATTAGTAAATCCGGATGACTGAATAACACATGATTTTAATTATAATTTATAAATCATAAAACCAATAACACATGATTTCAATATAAATTTTAAAATCATAGAACCAATAACACTTGATTTAGTTTGGATTTCCAAATCCATTAAAATACATGAACCAATAACCTCCACTTAATTTATTGATTCAAAAATATTAAAAACATATTCTCAAATATTGTCTTAGTATGTAAACTTAATTATACCAAGTAATCTTAACTGGATTTCTCTGTGCAAGAGTCTTGTATGAAAGACTCTTTATCTTGACTTAGTTTATTTTTTATTTGTCATTTAGTTGCTAATACAATGAACTTACTTAACCTAGTCAATAAAAAGTTGTTTAAGTATTGACTTTGAAACATTAGAACCTGTTCTCTGATTCTGTGTTAGTATATAAACTTCTTACAAGTAACCTTAAAGTGAATTTATGTGCATGTGACTTGTATGAGATACTCTATATATTCATTTAGTTGCTAATACATTGAACTTATTCATCTAATATACAATAAAAGTGTTTTTATTGTGAAAAACAGGAAGCAGTCAAAAAGCTTTTTTTGTGGAAAAATTTGGCTAATCTAGCCATAATGAGAACTAGTTTGTCATTTTATACCTTTGACTCCATTATTTTTGTCCCAATACATCTTTGGTATTGTAAATACGAAACTAACCCTGTAATTTATAATTTGATAAACAATTAACCTTCTAATCTAATTTATAAATTACATTGGCCAATCAAGAATCAAATTTAAATATCTATATAATTCACATATTTAATTTATTAATAAAATAATTGTAAATATTTAGTCATATTTTCACCACAGTTTAAAAAAACCCTTGCTCTTTTTCTCTTGGCGATTCAAACGATCGAGCGAATCCGGTAAACTCTTTCTGGACATTTTGGCCAACTATCGCCGGCCCATCGTCATTCTTTGTGTGATTTTTTGGATTTTATTATGTTTCTGGCGATTCAAGGCGATGTTTGGATCAAACATCGTCAAAAAAGAAATTTGGAAGAAAAAAAGGAAAAAGATTGATGAATAAAAAAGTTGAATTCAACGTGGTTCAATGTAACTAAACGTCTAGAAAAAGATAAACTTGAATAGAATTAGTTAGGATTACTTCCTTAATTTTCTCAGATTTAAAAACATAAAATATATAAAAAAATAGAATACATATTTTTAAAAGATAGAATATGGACAAAAGGTAAGAATACATATTTATAAATAGGATAGAGCACAAAGAAAAAGCAAGAATTTAAATTCTACCTTGTTTAGAACATAGAATAAAAGTAAGAACGCATTGTTTTATCAACGATATATAATAGAGTAAAAGATAGAACACAAATTAATGTTTTCTAGATTTTTCTGCAATGAAGTAAAAAGCCTAGAACATATATTGTATTTTATAAATAACAAAGGCATTTGGTTAGAACTGAGGCAAGCATATTCTATATCTGATTAGATCATAGAGAAAACGTTACAATATGAATTCTAACTTTTATAAAACGTATAAGATAAGTTAGAACGTCTATTTTATCCTTGTAAAAAGGGTTATAATATACATTCTAACAAATTTAACGCCAAATTGTTTTTGGATTTCAGTTTTGGTATATCAAAAGAGTAAATATTCTCAAGATGGTATTGCTTTTTTCTTATTTTTATTACATATATATATAATTATTAATAATTAATTTTGTTATTATGAGGATAATTATGTCCACAAATGACCAAGTAATCCTTTATATATTAATCATGGAGCATTGGTTAAATGATAACCTTAAGAAGCATGTTTACATATCAAACTTAGAGAGCTCCTCAACCTTTTTTAATTGGACTGACCTTACTAGAAATGCAAGGCGGAGAACATTAAATTGAACACTAAAAACTTTATTATATTGAACCAAAATTGAATATGCAAATAAATTACCTTATAAAACTTTCCTTTGAGGTTTGGTCATTTAGTGTATTAAAACACAATTTAATTGCTAATTGTGTACTCATGGTTTTGATAATATTCAACTATTATTGTCGTTCATTTCTTGTAACCATATACGGTTAGAATATTGAAACAGTTCATTTATTACATAAGTAGCTCATGGTTTCGATAACGATTATAGCTTATGGTTTTGATAATATTGAACTACAAAGATTAACATATATATCAAGTTCAAACGTTTAAATTAATAAATTTTATTATATGACCATTTTTATACATTTTGAATATTCAGTAATACAATAATTTGTTTTTGGTAAAAATATCAGGGGTATAGTAAACATTAAAGTAAGTTTTTGTTAATGTATCATCTATATATTAATTATGGAGCATTAGTAAATGACGACCTTAATGAGCATCCTCAGTTGAGAGAGCTCATTAGCCTTTTTTATAAAAAAATTGACCAACCTTAATTATTAGAAAATGACCATTGAATATACCACTAAAACCTTTATTATATAGAACCAAATTTTAATATGAAAATAAATAACTTTTTAATGCTTTCTTTTGATGTTTGGTAATTTAATGTATTAAAAATAATTAAATGCTGATTGTGTATTCATAGTTTTGATATTCAACTACAAATTTTAATATATCTATCAAGTTTAAACGGTTAAAATTCTAATACATTTTATTATGTTGCCATATTTGTATACATTTTGTTGTATTCGTTAGAGTTTTTATTATATGAACATTTTTAATAGATTTTGAATCTCTAGTAGTACAATAAACTAGATTATGTTATTATATATTCTACGACATTAAATCTATTTGTCATATGTTTATGTCATAAATTTAAAAATATTTGTCATACGTTCATATGGTAATATAGAATATATGTTCCTAAGTGACAAACGGTAAACCTAAATATCAAGTATTGATTTTCTAACTCTTATATAGTAAGAAGGATGGCGTACCATAATTTATTTACTCTGCGTGCCCGCGAATTATTGACTAATAAAAAATATAAAGAGACAAAAACTTTGTCATTATGGCTTATTTTGCCAATTTCCTTTCTTTATTTTTTGATAAGCAGTTAAAAAGCTTATAACTACGAGAAAGTACGTATTGGTAAAATGTATATTTAACACATAATTTTATTTACCGCATTTGGCAGTTAGTGTAATTTTCTCTACTTGCTACAATCAACTTCAAATTCACTTAACCAGAAGTAAACAAAAGCGTTTATGCCAAAATGTATTACATATTTACATGTTTGCTCTCTACAAATAAAAGCGTTTAGGACATAACACAATAGATTGTCTAAGCGCGTAGACGTCACTCCCAAAACTCCGCGAGTGGGATTTCTTGAATGTATGCGTCAAAGTACAAAAAAAAATCGAACAGTATCGGAGTAAGCAGATTTTGTACAATATACATAAGTATATACCCAACTATTTTTATTAAAATGTTTTTCTGATTAACGATAAAAGCGAAAAATGTCTTTCTGATGAAACGATAAAGCAAAAATAAACATGACTCGTGAAGAAGCAGTGTTATTTTGTACATTTAATATTTTGTTATTTCCGCAATTTACTATTCATCTTGTGAACTTATAAAAAAAATTCGCAGAGAAAGTTACTTTACCTAAACACATCTTTAAAAAACACACTCAAATTTTTCGATTATTATCAATTAAAGATGATTTAAAAGCAAAGATCCATAATTTTAAAAGTTTCGTTAAGGTAAAATTTCATTATACCACAAGATTGATATCATTTTTAAAATTTATCACTAATAAATAATTATTTTTTAAAATAGCTTAAATTTATGATAAAAATAGAATTAATTATTTTTTAAAATATTTACAAAAAATTAGAAACTCAACTCTACCCTTAACACTAAACCTTAAACAATAATTATTAAAATTTAAACTTAAAAATTAATATTTTTTGTCAAGTGTATTTTTAAAAAGTGATATTAATAAGATTTTTAACAATTTTTCTTTCGTTAATTCAAGATCCTGTCATTTTAAATTTATAAGTACTTTTGCTTTCCCATTTTTTTGTACAAATAGTAAATGTTTTTTTTCCTTTGTTCAACAAAATGAATCAATATAATAAAGAGATTAAAACAAACCTAAAAATTTTTGTCCCAAAAAAATCACCAAAAAAAATGAACAAAATAAACTTTATTAAAGGATGTAAATATATATTTATACATTTGGGTTAACTAATCTAAACTTAGAGTTTAGAATTATGGGGTGAGGGTGTTGGAGTTGAGGTTTAAAAATTAAAACTTTTTTAAAATATTAAAATTTTTAAAATAAAAAAATTATTTTAGTTATTTTTTCTCTCAAAATTTATTTTTGTGACAAAAAAAACTTCAAAAAAAAGTTATTTGAGAGATTTCACCATTAATAAATCTTTTTGTGTATTATACTATTATTTAATAAGTTAATATTCGCTCTGCATCTCCATCTTCACTCTCTTCTTCTATGAACCTTCTCTCTTCTCTCTCTCTAGGCACTCACATTCATTCTTTGCTTCACCCTTTTAAATCACGAGATCCCCATCTCTTTCACTTTCCCTTCCATGCCTTTGTTCATAGTATCTAATCCTCCTCCCTTCGTCTCCTTCTCCACTCTTCGCCGTCTCCATTAACGGCCATTTCAAACCTTTACCGCTAATACCAATTAACTTCCGTTAGGGTTCTCTCCGACCACTCATTTCATTTGTTTGTTTCTTAACCGGAAATTAAATAAAACAATGTCACCGTCAGGTAAACCGGTCCCTCCCCGTGATTCATTAACCTCCGAGATCAATAAACCGGACTTCCGCGAGCTAGATCTCGGTTCACCGGTTTCTCCGCTTCGTTCTCAGCCACGTGGACTCACCACAACAACCACAAGCAGTAGCAGCTCTAGCTCTTCCGGATCTGTAACTAAACATCCCCCGGTTATCGGAAGATCCGGTTCGGTTCGTGGTAGTCAATCCGGTTCGACTAGTGGCAATCTAAGAACGAGTCAAACCAGATCGGACTCAGTTACTTCAAACTCACAACCACTCGTCTCCTCCTCCTCCTCTGCTACTTCTCCAGCTCCTCCGGCGGCGAATGTACTTCCCACCGGAAACATTTGCCCCTCCGGGAAGATCCAAATCACCGGAATGACACAAAGCCGCTCGAGAAGCGACGTTCTCGGATCCGGCACGGGGACGTACGGTCACGGCAGCATAATGCGCGGCGGAGGAAGCAGTGTATCTCCGGCGAAACCTATTGCTCCGGTAACCGTCGGTGGTTCTATCAGAAGCAGTCCCGCCGCGATGTTAAGTTCTGATGCAGAGGAAGTGAAGAGAGTAGGAAACGAAATGTATAAGAAAGGTTTGTTCAGTGAGGCTTTGAAGCTGTACGATAGAGCCATAGCTTTGTCGCCGGCGAACGCGGCTTACCGGAGCAACCGAGCCGCCGCGTTGACGGGTTTGGGTCGAGTCGGTGAAGCTGTGAAGGAGTGTGAAGAAGCTTTGAGATTGGATCCTAACTATGGAAGAGCTCATCAACGTTTGGCCTCATTGCTTATTAGGTAGTTTCTTGATGCAGTGAGGAGACAAATCTATTGCCTTTTTATATGTTGTCTGAAACTTGAATATAGTGTTCTAAAAATTGGTCTAGGTGGCGACTTGGCGCCGGCTTAGACGGTAAATCGGACTGTTGTTTTTTAAAAATCGGTTTAAACACTGAAAAATTGATCTAGGCGCCCGTCTAAACAATAATCTCTTATAAAGCTTTGTCTAACGATTTCTTGAACATTGTTTCAATGTTTGTTAGACAAAGCTCTTGCCTTTCTGAAAAACTTCAAATGTGTGTCTTGTTTTCTTATATGCAGATTAGGACAGGTTGATAGTGCAAGGAAGCATCTTTGTTTTCTTGGGAAACCATCAGATCCCATGGAGTTGCAGAAGCTTGAAGCAGTTAACAAACATATGAGCAAATGCGCAGATGCGAGAAGGCTCGGTGATTGGAAAGCTGCTTTGATGGAAGTAGATGCAGCTATTGTTTCTGGAGCAGACTTTTCTCCACAGGTAAGAGTTCATCTTATGTTGGATGGATAGACTCAGAACCGGAATCAAATGTTGTGTCTTAAAACAGTGTTCTAAAAATTGGCGGATCTAGGCGTCCACCTAATCAATAATCTTATATAGTGCCTACCGGTTTCTTGAATATTGGTCTTAAATTTGCAGCTAGGTATGTGTAAAGTAGAAGCACTCTTGAAACTTCACCGGCTTGATGATGCACAGTCAAAGCTGTTTAGAAGTTCCCAAAGTAGAGCCGTTTCCTGCATCTTGTTCTCAGACTCGGTTCTCTGGTATGGCTAGTGAAGCTTATACGTATGTTGTCAAAGCTCAAATCGAGATGGCTTTAGGAAGGTGAGATTCAAGAAACCAATGTTAAATAAAACTATTATATCAGTTTTGAAAAAAGAGGGGTAAAAAGCAGATGATGACTTCTTGCAGGTTTGAAAATGCAGTTATGTCTGCTGAGAAAGCTAGCAAGTTAGATCCAAGAAGCAACGAAGTTGCTATGTTACACAACACTGTTACATTGGTCGCTAGAGCTCGTGTTCGTGGTAACGATCTTTATAAATCAGAAAGATACACTGAAGCAAGCTCGGCTTATTCAGAAGGCCTTAGGCTTGATCCGTGCAACGCTATTCTATATTGTAACCGGGCAGCTTGTTGGTTTAAACTTGGAATGTGGGAACGTTCTGTTGAAGATTGTAACCAAGCGCTGCGGTTCCAGCCAAGTTACACAAAGCCACTTCTTCGTAGAGCTGCCTCAAATAGCAAGGTACATAAATAGCCGCTCTATTAACTTGTAAGTTGTTTTAAGCTTAAGGTCTTGAGGTTTCTTTGTTCAAGTGTAGATGGAGAGATGGGCAGCTGCAGTGAGTGATTATGAAGCATTGAGAAAGGAACTACCTCATGATAAAGAAGTTGCTGAATCTTTGTTTCATGCTCAAGTTGCACTGAAGAAATCTCGCGGAGAAGAGGTTTTGAATATGGAGTTTGGTGGTGAAGTTGAGGAAGTTTACAGCCGTGAACAGTTTAAAGCTGCCATGAATCTACCAGGTAAGGCATATGCTTGTCTGCTTCTTACATTGGTTATCGTTTCTTGATTGGAGTTTTTGTTCAAACGCAGGAGTTTCGGTTATCCATTTCTCGACGGCCTCTGATCATCAATGCAAGCAGATATCTCCATTTGTGGACGCACTATGTACTCGTTATCCTTCTGTACACTTTCTCAAGGTAAACTTACATGAGTTCATTTCATAGTAACATAGGAAGAGGTTGACTCTAGTGTCTACCTTTTTGTATTGTTTAGGTGGACATCGATAAATGTCCTTGGATAGGTAATGCAGAGAACGTGAGGGTTGTACCAACAGTGAAGATATACAAGAACGGTACTCGTGTAAAGGAGATTGTCTGTCCAAGCAAAGAAGTGTTGGAGTACTCAGTGAGGCACTATAGCGGTTAATACTCAAAAATGCACTCTTCTAGGACTCAATAATCCCACATCTTAAGATGCTTCATTACCATTAGTGTAGAGTTTCATCTCTTTATGATTTATTCATTCATGCCCTCCCTGTGATTAACATTGCAATGGCTGCTTCTTTAGCTTCAATTGGTTAGGTATTGAGAGATGTTTACTGGTTGGAGATTACTCTGTGTACATAAGAAGTGTTTGTATCCTTGTATGTGAGTGAAGGACAGAGGAAGATTTAGATTCTTCATTTTTTTTTTCCTTGTTACTTTTAGAGCTTAGTGAAACTTGTCATTTCAATTCTCCTTTTTTTTACAACATTCTCATCAATAAAAATTTATAATTCTATTTATTTTCCACAAAGTTAATGCCTTTTATTTTCTTACATGCTACCCAAATTCATTTATAACCACATCTAAGAATATTGTTGGAAGAAGTGATTATACTGAAATTATGTAAGGTACTTTATGATAGTTTTATATTAATTATTAAATACTATATTTGACTGTTATTATTAACTTTCAACCGAAAAAAGAGATATAGGTGACTGATTTTTAATATACTTTAGTCGTTACCAACTACAAAAAGGAGATACGGATTAATTAGAGAATGATTTAGTTTGCTAATGCAAGCGACTTTAGCTAATGCTTTTGTTCTAATGTGTTAGTTGCCCTCTATTCAAGGGATTAAAAAGAAAAGAGAATCCAATATGCACCATACAAAGTTCTTTTTAATTAGTTTCTTAACTAATAAGATATTGTAAAGGGAAGATAATTATGAACATAACACCCAAAAATAAAGATAACTAAAACCAAAATTATTTTCAAAAATGAAAAAGTTTGAAGGTTATGGACTTTACGGTGGTTGGCCGGTGCTATACTGCGCCGGCTGTAGTCGGTGCCTTAAATTTGCGTTCTACTGACACGTATTTACACTTTTGTTTTTGTTTTCTTTTGTGGATAATATATCTTTGGTCGTCTTCATAAAATAGTATCACAAAAAAAAAAAAAGGCAAATCTCTCAAATAGCCATTTTTGAAGTTTTTGTCACAAAAATAGCACTTGAAAGAAAAAATGACCAAAATAGACCTTTTTTATTTTGAAAATTTTAATATTTTTAAATTTTTTTAATTTTTAAACCTCAATTCCAAAACCCCCACCCCATAACTCTAAACCCTAAATTTAGATTAGTTAACCCAAATGTATAAATATATATTTATATCCTTTAATAAAGTCTATTTTGGTCATTTTTCTCTTTGGGTGCTATTTTTGGGACAAAAACTTTTTAAGGTCTATTTTGGTGTTTATCTCAAAAAAAAATAACTACCGACTTTTTAACCTTTCAGAGTTAAATTAAAAACGTACTTAGTTACGTATAAAGTACCTTTTAGTAAAAAAAAACAGATACACGTACAGTTGGGACGTTACCGAATCAAAAATTGCAGTCGGGGTCCCAATCGGAAATATTAGTAGTGGGCAGTCGGGGTCCCAATCGGATTTCCGGTTCCATCGAGTTTCGGGTTTTCAGGTTTACAAAAATCAATCTCATTCAAATATTATAAAAGTTCAGTTCGGATTTGGTTCGGTTTAGTAACATGTCCAAGAATCAATTGAGCTCGATATAATTTTAGGTTTCGGATCTTAATCGGTTTTTGGTTTAAAAACACTAATTTGTACTTGATTATACTCTAAAATACTTAATAATATATTAAAGTAAAGAAAATTTATCTAAATGTATTGTATTTTTATGTCTCAGTGCCATAATATATGTTAACCAAAAAATCATATGTACATCAGCTTGATATAATCTCATATAAATTTAAACCACATAATGAAACATAAAATATCAAGTTAACAACTAAAAATTCTATAAACTTAAAAACACCGATATTATTTAAACTTCAAAACAAATTTATTCATAACTAAATTTCAAATACAATTTAAACATAAAACATTAATATTAACCAAATAGAATATATATATTAGATTAAGTATTAAACTTAATTATTTATATAATAATTAATTATTGTCGATACTCTTGGGAACATATACAGTGGAGACGGGTGGGGCTTCTAGCTTAGAGGATTAGAGCATGTGGGACCAAAATTGGTGATAATAGAGATGATTTTCTAGATAAAAAAATCTTAATGACCAATAATATTTTAGTGTGTTTTGGGTACATCTTATAAATTAAGATTTAGTATAGTACAAGTTTTATTGGAATTTTGAAGTTTGGAAACATTCCGTATATCCATTTAAATTTGGATTTGGTTCGGATAAAACCTATAATCCAAAATATCGTAAAACAAGAACTATTCGGTACTTATGTCGAGTTCAGATAAATTCGAATTTATTTTTATCTGCTTAGGTTCAGTTTTTCAGGTTTATTTATTTACCCAGTCCTGGGAAGTATATGAGGCAAGATTAAACCATAAACTAATTATTATCCGGTTTAGAACAAACTAAACCGAACGAAAACGAGTGAAGAGGAAGGTCGAGTAAAAGACAAACAAACAAACAAGAAGAGATACTCTTGCTCTGTTTTGTTACATTCGAGAGAAAAAAAACAGAGCATGTGTTCATGATCTCGAAAGAGTTATTCGTACACAAAGATCAACACTTTGACGGTGGATTTACATAAACAAACCAATAAATCCAACCGCATAATTTATTATTCCCGAATCAGTAAAGGGAAGATAAGAAAAAACAGAGTACAGAGAAACAGAGAGGTTCATCTCTGTTTTTTTTCACTCAACCAGTGTTCTGTAAACCAGCAGCGACACCCTTCATGGTCAAGATCAGTGTATCTTCAAGTCCAGGCGCGTACTCGCTCGTCGGGTTAAGCTCAATGAGTTCTTTGCTGGATTCAGCAATCTCCTTAGAGATGTGAGGTCGTAGAGTCACATGGTAACTCGGGTCACGGATTCTCTTCAATGTGTAAGCTTGACAGACATTGAGTGTGGTGATGTAAGAGTTACGAAGTCTCAGTCTCTGTTTCAAGTAAGGATCACCTTCAAGTAGATCCTTGTGTCCAGCAGTCTACAAAACAAGAAGAAGAAGCTCTTGAGTTCTGTCACCAATCAAGAAAATCAAGAAAGCTCTGTTTTTTTTGGTATTAAACCTGGAGGACGAGTTTCTTTGTTTCTTCAAAGTTAGCTCTAAGTTTCTCACCAAACGGCCATAGCTCTTCTGAAACAAGAAGCTTATCGTACAAAGCAGCGATACCTGGATCTCCTTTAGCGAACACCATTTCGATTAGATCAATGGTGACTCTAAAGAAAGGCCAGTGTTGGTACATGTCCTGAAGCATGTGGAGGTTCTTCACGTCTTTCTCAACCACGTGTCTGATGGCTGCTCCGAATCCAAGCCACACAGGGAGATGGAATCTCGTTTGAGTCCAGGCAAAGATCCATGGAATGGCACGGAGAGACTCGATGCCGCCGCTTGGTTTCCTCTTTGAAGGTCTGCTTCCTATGTTCATACGACCATACTCTAGCTCCGGTGTAGCCTGCATAGGTTGCATTAGTTACAAGATTTTGTCTGAAAGTGAGTTCTAAGATTATGAGTTTAACATTATGTCGGAAAATGAATTTTAAGACTAGTGTTCTAAAAGTCGATTTAGACAGAACGGACCTAAAACGAAACAAATGTCTTAGAACAAAGCAAAATCGGTGTAAACGTTCAAAAAATCGGTCTAATCGTCCACCTCCTAGTGATTTCATGAACATTGCTTAAGACTCCGAAAGAATAGGCAATACTTACAAGGCGGAAGTACTCGACAAAGCGAGGTTCTTGGAACACAACAGACCGGTACTCTTCGGTCGCAACAACCGCCATTTCATCTAGCAATGCACGCCATTCCGGTTTAGGTGAAACCGGAGGACGCATACCGTGCTCTAGTGTTGCAGCGGTGAAACGCTGGAGCGTTCTGAAGCATAGATGTTCCTCTCCAAAAGACTGCTCAATGACTTCACCTTGAACCGTGACACGGAGGGAGCCGTTGATAGTATCCGGTGGCTGAGACAATATAGCAAGATGGGTTGGTCCACCTCCTCTTCCGACAGTGCCACCACGACCATGAAACATCGTCAGCTTCACACCGTACTCTTTAGCAACTTTCACAAGCTCTTCTTGAGCTTTGTATAGCTGCCAAGCAGCAGACAAACGACCAGCATCTTTGCCTGAGTCTGAATAACCGATCATAACCTCTTGCTTACCGTTGATCCGGTTCTTGTACCAGTCAACCGAAAAGAGCCTAGCAACCGCTGCAGGAGCTGCTTCAAGATCAGCTAGCTTCTCAAAGAGAGGTACAACTCTCAAAGGCTGTTTCACGTGGCATTCACGCTGTAGAAGCTCAACAGCTAGTACATCAGAAGGTGCTGTCGCCATGGAGATAATGTAAGCTCCAAAGCTGTCTGAAGGTAGCTCAGCTATGACATGGAAAGTGTCGAGAACATCAGCTATTTCTTCAGTTTTAGGAAGATCAGAACCGAAGAGAGGACGTTTGCCACTTAGCTCAGACAAAAGCCATTCTTGGCGGCGCTCTTCAGACCACTCTCTGTATGATCCGATGTCTAAATGCGTTGTTATAGCATCCAATACATCGGTGTGGCGGTCAGATTCTTGCCTAATGTCAAGCCTCACGAGAGAGAGTCCAAAGGTTGAGACTTGCCTCAAGAAATCAAGAAGGCTTCCATCAGCTATTGGACGGTCACCACATGAACATAGTGACCTGTAACAAAGCTCAAGCGGTTCCAAGAACTACACAACAAAACATCGGTTTAGTATCTAAACCGAATTAAAGGATTTTAAATTGCAAAAAAAAAGGTTACCTCTTCCAAGTTGTTGAAAGTAGCTTCTTCAGGGACATCAGAGGTTCCATTGCTGAGCAATTGGCGAGCACGTTCACGTGTGTGATAAAGCTTGTCTCTTACATCACCAAGAATCACACGGTATGGTTCGGTTGGTGGAATTGACTTCCAGAACTCTGCAAGACAATGAATGATCAGTTCCGAACACAAGAAAGCTTAGACATAAACAAGTTGTTTCTCATACCTATGTAATGTTTTGCAGCGTCTTTCCTCCTGTTTACATGAAGTTCATCAGCACGCACACGCAGCTCATCATTGCAACGCCACATAGACAGCTACAAAAGAAGCAGTTCAAAATGAATCATACATATTAGACTAATCTGGGAAAAGAAAGAACCGAGACCAAACCTCAAACATAAGATCTTCAATTTGGTTAAAGTACATAGTAGCAGCCATCATTCTAGCTAGCAAACACACATCTCTAGTGACTTCAGGTGTAACCCTTGGATTACCATCACGGTCACCACCCATCCAAGAAGAGAACTGAATCAGTGGTGCATTATATGGGACACGTTCCTCGATCCCTATGTTCTTGAGGGCAGTGTCTACACGGCGAAGAAACTTAGGAACACCTTTCCAGATAGTTTCATGGAAGTAACTCATCCCAGCTCTCATCTCATCTTGAGGTGTTGGTGGTGTTCTTTTGATCTCATCTGTTCTGAATGCAGCTTGAATCTAGCAACAAGAACACAAATTATACATTACAATTTGAGGATTATTGTTTTTTAAAAGCAAGTATGAAGAAGAAGCTTTTACCTCTCTCTGTAGAGCCTCATCAAGCTCTTGCTTGTCATCAGGAGTAATATCCTTAGCATATAGTTGAGCCAGACAGTCTCTTATCCTGCAAGAAAGTTAACCTTAACACCAAAACATCCATCCAAAGCTAGCCGGGTTCGGTAAAAATACTACTAACCTCCCATGTTTCTGAAGCAATGATCTTCTCACAGACTGAGTAGGATGAGCAGTCAAAACCAAATCAACAGTCTGGTTCTTGAGCGCATCAAAGATCTCTTCAGGAGACTTGTTGAGATCACCAACAAGCTTCTTGAAAGTCTCTTCGAGGTCAGACTCAGTAGTAGCAGAGCTCTCATCAACGAAATCACCTTTCTTCAGCTTCTTGATCCTACGGCGATAAGCAATCTGCACTTCCTCAGCCAGATTAGCCAAGTTAAGCATGTGGGAGAAGGCTTTAGCGATAACAATGGAGTCTCCTGGATCTAAACTCGTTAGCACACTCCCTAGCTCCTCTAGCTTCTTTGGCTCATGCTTCCCTTCATACTCTGCTGAATGCTCATAAAGCTCTTGAACCTATACAAACAATAGGAGCCAAAGTTCAAATCTTTCATTACAGTAAGCTACAAATCTGTAAACACTAGTCAAACCCATGATCCAGAAACTTAAAAAGTCAAAACCTTTATTCATAAAACCATCAGAGATGTAACTTTCATGATCTTTAGCCAAATGGGTTTTCTTCTTTGAAAACCCTAATCTAACCCATGATCGAGAAACTTGATAAAGTCAAAACCTTTACTCATAGATGTAACTTTCATGATCTGTAACCAAATGGGTTTTTATAAAACGTACAGTTTCTCGCAGATCCTCGCCGTGCAACTCCTGAAGGATATCGAGGAACCGATCTAGAAGCAGAGCATCGTACTCGACAAGTTTGTCGTCTTCACTAACTTTGCCAGGAACCAGTTGACGGAGATGGACATCCATCGATGCCATCTTCTCTAACTTCCCATGAGGCATGTTCGTAGTTCTTCTCTCTGATTGAAACAACAAACAAAAAGCAAAATCGAGGATTTGATGGGTCAGAAGAGCAAAAGGTGGAGACTTTGAGTCAATTGAGAGTGACCCAGATGAGAAAGATCTGCGTAAAGTAAGGAGAAGAGTAGATCTAGGAAGTGAATCAGACACTAACCAGTTTTGGTAGCAGAGAACAGCTGTTGGGATCAGATGTAGTGAGATGAGTAAACAAGATACTACAAGGCTTACGTTTATATAGAGAGAGATTCTCTGTGATCATGGCTTTAATATTTTTTTTTTCAACTATTATTTCACTAAATAATTTCTACAGAATATTCTAATGACAACAAGTGAAAGTCAAAAACTAATTTACTTACCAAAACATTCGTATGGAAAAAATTGACTCTTGAAACTTTACAGATCTCTCTGTTTGTTTTTCTTTTTATGTCGGATTCGCAAATTTTACTGTGTTTGACTTTTGGGTAAAGAAAAATGAGATGTTAGTGACTAAAATTAAGTAATTGATATGAAAATAAATAAAAAAGCAGAGGAAACGAGAGAAAAAGTTATATTACAAATAGAGAAATTGTCCAAATTTTTATGTCAAAAAATTTTAAGTTCGAATAACAACTGATATGAAACCAATATTGCATGTTATAGTTTCGGGTCTTGGTAATTAGAGATTTGGCTCAAACTTCCTAATAATTCAAATTTTTTTTTTGTAATATTATGTGTTTCTCTCAACTTTACTGCAAAAGATACAAGGTCAAAATATTATTGTTATTTTTAGTCAAAAAAATTTTGTGGAACAGAAAAAACTATTAACAGTGAAAACAAGAGTAAACATTTTTTTTCACCTATTTGACAAAAAATAACGAAAAGTGTAGTAACTATGATTTCTTACTGTTAAAGTGCCAACCAATTTAAATAATGGGTAAAGTTATTTTTGAGAATAGCATGTGTGCACGAAGATTGATGACGAATCTGAAAAGTCTGAGCCTAACTTTAACATGAAGCGATTATGTTGACAATTATTTTATTTATCATATTTTCAAAAAAATATTTATTTATTTTATCATTTTTTTTGTTAAGTATTTTATCAAATACTTTTGTTTGTTAAGTATTATATCAAATATTTATGTTAAAGTATCAAATATTACTAGGATTTAAGTATTCAACCGACCATCTACAACTTACGTTTTATTTAACAGTCTAACTTTCCACCATACTTAAATTAGCACCAATGTGATCAGTAATCACAATGTAGACAATATTAGAAACTAATGTCCCACAAGAAAATATCTGAGATAACATATAAAACATATGCTGATTTTGAATTTAAAATTGTTGTAACTTAATATGATAGATAGTGCCCAAATCACTTTATAATTAATCTAACTCGAATATTGATTCTACTGATGTTTGTCAAAATATACCAATATATGTGATTAAAAAACTATACTGAATTTACAATGGAATTATTTATATGAAAATATATGTAACATAATATATTTATATATTAATCTATATTATATAAATGTTTCATTTTATATGATTTTTATTTTAGTTATTATTAATAAACAATAAAAATATAATCATAAAGATCTAACTATGCGCCATAAGTACTTGAGGGAAAATTCAATATGATAAATCTGATGTTCAATCCCCCCCCCCCCCCCCCCGCGCAGAGCATGCGTATATGTATATTGTTTTCGACCCATTTAAATGCTGAAGAGAAGGTTCATCTGTAGTTGTATCTCCATCCGTCGATTAGGTATGTGTCTTTAATAAACCCAAATTTAACCATTTTCAGTAAAAAATATATTAAAATTCAATGTATTGTATGAAAATAAAACATGGAAAAAATGAATTTACTACCAGTTAGTTTTATGTTGAAACTTTATAATTTAAATTCAAAAATTTAATATAGTATCTAAATATATCATATATTATGTAAACTAAAGCTATTTTAATTAATTATTTTTGTTTAAATTGATTTATTTAAACTAAAAACTAGTTTTAAACAATAAATCAATTTAAACCAAAAAAATCATTAGAAATAGCTCATATTTAAATAATTTAAGAAGATATATATTTTGGATACAGAAAAATCGAAACTAAAACATATTGTTACATAAATAATTTATCTAAATCTATTTTTTTTACTTAAGAATGTATTTAACTAAAATTTGGAATACAGAATCATATAAAAATGTAATAAATTATATTTTATGTAATATTATTATTCATTAATTTCATTTAAAGTTAAATTCGAACCAATATTCGGATTGGAACATTCTAGTGTTCATCAGTGAACAATTTGTATTTATTGTACTCCCTCAGGATACAAATGTTAATATCAGTTTTCTTGTATAAAAGAAAATAAAAACATCATACATTTGTTTACAGGAAAGTATAAATCATAATTTGAATTTAATATTTGTTTTTATGACCACGATACGGCATAGGAGATCCCTGATATTAAATAAGAGGATTTTGCAAACAATATATATATTTGCATACATTGGTGTCATGTAATGACGCGAGTGTAAAACATATAGTCTACGATTAATTTGATAATTAAACAGATTACTTCATCTTGAACGGAAAATGGCATATATAAAATACACTAGAGCATTATATGACGCTAAGCAGATCATGTCATGCTATTATTATTACTATACTAGTCTTTGGTAAAGTGGCAAAGTCATACATACATACATAAATAAATAAAAAGAAGTCACACATACATCTGATGTGATGTCACATTATTGAATATTTTAGGCTGGTAGGTTCCAATTATTAGAAAAATTTAGATATTTTTCGCTGTGCATCACCTATGTATCAATGGAATATTCGGATAATGTAGAATGTCTTTATCTACCGAAAGTAACAGGGATTGAGTGGTTGTCTCTCAGTACGTAACTTGGTTGGAATATTTGATGCTGGGTTTTTCTAATAATCTTTTGCTAAACCTATTAGCGTAATCAAATTATTTCTAGTTTATATTGTGCACTTGACATGTTTTTAAACCGTCTGATCATGCTATTACAACAAAGAGAAATATTACATAAACGATTTTACAACCGACAATTTTACCACTTTATGAGAACACACGTTTTATTGCGCCACTCCGAATCGTTTTATAAAATCTATATCTGATAATACGCCATGCACTATATTGAAAATCTCTTGTAACTTTTTTTTTCTTCATAATCTGCATAATTTTCTTTTTTTTTGGAGTTTGAACCTCAGATTTTTTGGTGTAAAAACATTAATGAACTCTTAGCCAAATCGATGTACTAGAGGTTTCCCACTTGACATGTTTTAGGAATAAATAAAATTTCTACAAAAATTATATAATAATCTTTGAATACTTGGTTGGAATATTTGATGCTGGGTTTTTCTAATAATCTTTTGCTAAACCTATTAGCGTAATCAAATTATTTCTAGTTTATATTGTGCAGTTGACATGTTTTGGGAATAAATAAAATTTCTACAAAACTTATATAAGAAACTGCGTATTACACATGTTGACAAATAATTTTTTTTATCTCATAACGATTCAATAAGAAGGGTAGCGGAAGGTGTAGGAAAAATAAAGGTAATTGAACAGGAAAATAGGTGTAAGTCCAACGAAAATTCATACTTTTTCCAAGTAATATTTTTCACATAAGAACGGTAAGTGTTTTCTAAAAATAGTAAAAGGTATAATAAACTAGAATATATTTTTAATACGTATTTATGAAAGGTAAGAAATTTAAATAAAACGGAAACATGGAATATGAATTTCGTTTTCCAGGTAGAAATGCATATTTTCAACTTCTATTTTCATACAATCTTCTTAGGGTTTATAAGTTTGGATTGTTTAAACATATCAACTACGTACACTTATATAAGTTTTTTTTGCTAAAAACACATATATAAGTTTATAACAACAGAAGACTAATTTACACAAAAAAACGTATATTATGTAACAATTTTTGAAAGGATAATTTTCTGCTTTAGGAATTTAGAATTCTGATTAGACAGAAATGAAATAGTCTTAAAGTTCTGAAACTCGCATGTTTAATTTGTTTGCCGTTTCTGTATAAATTGTATTTAATTACATGTCCTGAAATAATTATATGTAAGAAAGGGCTTAGTACACATCTTAATTACACAATGTTGCATAAATTAGAGAAGTGATCAGCTGATAACTTGGTTGACGTATAAGAGATGATAACTAAAGTCCTTTATCAATAGGAGTTAAAAGGAAAAGCTAGGCGTGAAACATCTTTTGTTCCTTTGAATACCTTTTTTTTTCCTCTTTATTAGTGGGATGCTTCATGGAAGCAATATGGTTTGTGCTTCCTAGTCACATAGAGAAGAATCGTGTGATTAATGCCCTTAAAACGGCCAAATACACATTTGAGCACAAGGTATATAACTTTAACTAAAAAGTATATTTCTAACCCAAAAAAAAACTGAATAGCATCTTTTTTTTTAAATAATTAAAGTTTTATGAATGTTTTTATCTAAAAAAATGCATTTTTGGTATATTGCTAAATTGGTAATACAAAATCAAAACCGCCTCAAATTCTTCTTCTTCTTATTAGTTTTAATATCAAGAGATTCGGGGACAAAGCTCACAAGCCCCACGAATTCGAAACGACAACATTTAATACTCCCTTCGTTTTTTTTATATTTGACGTTTTGAAGGAAATTTTTTGTTCTAAATTATTTGAAGTTTTCAATTTTCTATGTTAAATTTATTAGTAATTAATGATAAACGACCAATGATATTACAGCTTCTATTTTGTTATTAATTGAATTGTGGTTAGGTAAACAATTAATGATGTTTTTATTTAGAAAATGATAAAAAAATTAAATATTTCTTAATTTACGTGCATAATCCTAAAACGTCAAATATAAAAAAAAACAGAGGGAGTATTAGTTACGTCTCAGCAATCAATCGAATCGAGAGCTTTGACACAGGAGCCAGTGTAATGTTCTTTTATCAAGTGTAGATCTAATCGATGTATCATGTTTGATGTCCAAGTGACATATTAGGAGGTTACATAATCCCTGGAGGATGCCGGTTTTCACATAATCAATCATAGCTATGTTTCGGCACCTTTACTTCAATTACCATTGAAAGTTCACTTAGGGTGACTTGACTATGATTAGGAATGTTTCTCGGTCAACGATCAATTTTTTCTATAATCTTAAAAACTGATCTTTGCAAAATTTGTACTATCTAAAGTAGTGAACGTAAAAATGTTTAGTAAGGTATTTAAGCAAAACTTCCAACAATCTGTAATTGAACTTAATAAGAGACTAATGAAGCGCCTGGCCTATCAAACAAGTGGTATGATTTTTGGCTAAATACCTCAATTTTTTTTTAAAGTTCACAAGCTGTGACAAAGAGTTTCTGAATAAAAATAATAAGAACTGAAGAAATAGCTTTTAAGGAAAATTTGAGACCGGATCTGGACACATCTGAATAAAACATTGGCTTTGGCCTCCAAAAATTTTAAAAGTTTTTTTACATAAGAATCAGCTTCTAAACATTGATCTTGGTCTTCAAAATTTTTAAAGTTTTTAAGAAATGTTTCAAGCCCCCAAAATCTCAGATCCAGCCATGGGAAAATCTCTCCTGAAATTTGTAATAGATGAACAAGTATGTTTTGTTATAAATCAATTGAACCAGATACCGAATACCGAATTAGTCTTTGTAATATCTAACCGGTCCTTATAAGAAGCGTGTTTATGTTATCTAAATGGCTTTCACAGTTTTATCACATAGGTCCAACATTTAGTCATCTTCTTCTCTTACATCCCACATCTATTTTATTAAAGTAGAAGTACTTTAGGATTTTGTTTGCAAACATGGATAGCAAAGTTAAAAAGATAGTTGTTTAGATACATGGATAGCAGTATAAAAAAATACTTCCTTTTATTTACAAATTTAGCCTTTGTATTTACAATAAATTAAATACTTCCTTTTTATATTTCTTTTTATTTACAGATTTTGTTTAAAATAAATTTAAATTAAATAATTACAATTCCAAAACTTATTTAACCAAATCGATATTTATATATTGACTATTAAAAATTTTAGTATGTTGTTTCATTTCTAAATAAATTAAAAAAACAACAAGTTAATATATGAATAATTAAATTACATCAAATTGCATCAAGTTATACATTTTTAATATAATATTATTTACAAATAAAAACATATTATCAACAATCTATATTATAATATAAAATATTCTACTCTATATGTAAATTACAAAATATAAAAATATATACAAAGAATTTTTATAAAATTAGCGATTTATAAGTTTATGTTGAACACAAATTAAATCAAACACTCGCGCCCCAAGTTCTAATTAGATGAAACAAATGATAAAAACCTAACCTTTTATTGAATTGTTCGATAGTGTCTACAATAGATTGAACATGCGAACATGAAATCAAAGCAGTTTAGATATTTCTTCGAATTAGGTTTTTGATCGAATCTCCACGAGAACAAGTGAAAGAGATAAGAGAAAGGTACAAATAGATCTATCTCGAAGGTAAAAAGAAAGCGAAAAAGTGTTTTTATTTTTTATTACTAAATTACATTAAAAAAAATTTCATCTGAGTGATTAAGTGGGCCTAATGGATGTGTTATAAAAATATAAACATGGGCCAGATTCTAGGTAATATATATTTAATAATTATAATTCTATAACCCACTTATGTAAATAGTTAACATTTACATTTTTTGTATAAATCTAATGTCCAAATAAATAATTTATGATGCATTTTATGGTTGATTTATTATAAATAACAAATCATATAAAACATAGTATGATTTTAAGAAATTTCAATAGGCCTTCTAATTTAGAAATACATAAATGAAAAGCAAATGCTAAATATATTTTATTATATTTTAACAAGTTATTTCAAATATACAATGAAAAAACATATATACTAAAGTATTCGTTTTTTTCATGGTGTTCCAACTGCATTAAATACAATAACAATCATATGATAGCAAAGAACTTTGATCATGCTTTATAAAACCCAATATTTTATAATTAAGTACAAGTTGATAATTATTATTGTCAAAGAAAACACCTCAAGATCTAGTTGCTTATTAAAGCAGAGAAACAAGTGTTTAAGTAACGTCGAAGTCGTGAAGGAGATTGTCCCTTCAGGAACATCTGATAAAATTGAAATGATACAGAAAAAATCAGCATGATCCCTACGCAAAGATGACACATACAAATCAAGAAATGATCCAAATTTTTTTTTTTTTTTTTTTTTTCAAATTGATCCCTTCTTCTGTCTTTTAATTGTCTGATATATTTTAAAGAATATACCATAATTAGTACTGGCCTGAAAAGGAATATCAAGTTAGAATTATTATCAATATTATTTCATCTTCTGATTCAGAGGTTCTGAATTATAATCATTTTCTAATATATTAGAGAATATTGCATAATTAGAACTGGCCAGAAAAATAAATCAAACAGCTAGTAGTAGTATTATTATCAATATGATTTCCATCTTTTGAATTATAAATGCATGATCAGAAGGAAACAGTTTGATACATGTGAATTGTGAAAAAAAAAGAGCTGTTTGATGCATGTGATAAGACCACAGGATACACGTTTGCATGCTCCAAACTTGATTTGAGTTGTAGAAAGTTTTTGATAGCTCTAAAATTAAAATTGTTATAAATAAAATGAACCGGGTTGGTTTTATATAATTTTGGTCTCGTAATATCCAACCGGGCCTTTATAAGAAATATTAGAAGGGTGAGTTTAAGCTATCTAATGGGCTTTCTAAGTTTATCAAACAGGCCCAATATTTAGTCATCTTCTTCGCTTTCCTCCCACATCGTTTATCGAAGAAGCAAAAGCTGTGTGTATATGGCGATGGAGTCACGGAGAAGATTGTCCCTTCGGGGACATCCGATAAAATTGGAACGATACAGAGAAGATTAGCATGGCCCCTGCGCAAGGATGACACGCACAAATCGAGAAATGGTCCAAATTTTTTTTGTTCTTTTTTTTCCTTTCAAATCGATCATCTCTCTTCTTCTTCTTCTTCATCTGTTAAACCAGTTTCTCTTTTTTCTCGAGTCCCAGTTTCAAGTTTTAGATGAATATTCGTGCAAAATAGCTACACAATTAATCGTAGTTCGAATTTGAAACGATTCTGTTCTAAAATTTAGAAACCCTAATTTTATTTGACGGTGTTCATTGTTGCAACACCGATGATCGGAAACCTAATTCCCAAATCTTGGTTCGTCTCGCCAACTGAATTAGATTATAATTAACTAGCTATTCGGTTCAAGTCTTAGTAAACCGAAATCTCCCAGTTTGGTTGGGTACCAAATTCGGTTTACATTGGTTCAATGCTAATCAGCAGAGGAGATGATTCATTCGTTGTTGTTACATAGAAGCTGAGACAAAAAAAAAATAGTAATAACTTTTTTTATAAGAGCACAAAAAAATAAGAGATACATTTTTGATTATTATGGGTCTTTAAAATTACAATTTTGTTTTCATACTTAAGAAATTATTATGTGCTTCTCCATCCACAAACCTTGGTGTTTTTACACTTAACACATGATTTTACATCAAAACATTATACCTTTTCACTCGCAGGCAAGTTTAGTGCCGAAACTTGTGAGACAGATAGCAAAAGCCTGAAAAGCAGAGAGAGGCTGTCTATAATCCATTGTGAATGTGTCATCACCAACTTTACCAAACTGAAGCAGCACTGTCTCTTCGTCTCCTTTACCGCTCGGTTGACTCTGGTCAACGGTCGCAGCTAGCTGGAAGTTCTTGACCGAAGCAACGGTCACTCTTCCATGGAAGTTCAGACACCAGCATTGCAAGTGTTCGTGCCATCTCGGAGCTTTGTTCTTTAGTATGGTTAACCCTGAACCGTCCTTGTTTGGTTTCTTCATCATCTTGGTGACATCACATGGGCTTTGATCAGTGGATGATGGGCAACGAAGTGTGCTTATCATTCTTCTTGGACCTCTTGATTTCAAGAGGTTGAATTTATATGAGACATGACCCACTTCGAAGTTGCCTGCTGGAACTTGTGGGCTTATCTGCTTTGATGCAAATCTGCGACTGGCTTTGCCGTTTGAAGGTTTTGCTCCGTTGTGTGGCGGTTGGCTATCGTATATTGTAAAGTTGGTCCCAAGAAAATCCGATCTGCAAAGGTTATAGTCTTAGTTTCAAAGCCACACATCTCCAGAGACTAAAAATGGCTGAGCCTAGGAAGAATACCTTAGTTTCCCAACGTAGGCATTACTTCCTTGTGAGAAATCATCAGCGTCAAGTGATATAATGTACTCAGTGTAAGCTCCGGTCCTGAACCTCCGTGCCGCCAGAAGAAACTTCCCCTTATCAGTGAATGCTGGTGAAGAACAAAAACAAAAAAAAAAACTTATGATTCTGAAAAGTTTGCATTCAACTTTGACAAACACATGTTGATCATTTGCTATACTATTATTAGGACCGCAGGGCAGAAGCTTCTTTGTTATTACCCAAGTCAACGACATAGTCAACTCACTTATGGGTGGGTGAGAGTCTCTTTCAGTGACCATTCAAGGCATCATTTTGGTGACAGACTTGAGACAATTTTAAATTACACGCCTAGAAAGTCACTAACTCAATCGTTTTCACACTTGGAAAAACCAACGTGGACAGACTTTTTAATAAAGTCATATCTTTCCCACATGATTTGACAGAATCAAAGCAGCCAAAAAAAGAGAAAAATCTTTGGAAATAGCTTACATGGTGTGAGGGCGAGATACAAGTAAAAAGTTGAAGTCCTCTTGTTCCTCTTTATCAGGCACTGATTAGAAAACTCCCGTGGACCTGGCTGCATCCATCTCAGAGAAAACTCACAACTTTTAGTAACACAAATATCACGCCATTTTCAATTGAAAGTACACTAGAACATCACACTTGTTGAGACATACTAAGTCAAGGCAAGGAGTAAAGATCATAAAAGGATAACAAAAGAAATAAAACAACTGGTGGGAACAAGTTCACCACTGCATCTTTTCAATAACAATAGCAACTATTCTTTCAAACATAATCCAAAACATCAGATTTATCATTATAAAATGATAAAAGAACTTGCATCTAATGATGACCTAATCGTAAACTGAATTCTCAAATGCTATTATTCAATTGCTTGTAAGAACAGCATCCTTGTTGAGAGATTGGCTTACAAAGGAAGGCATACTACACAAGAGCAAGGAATAAAGTTCACCACTCACCACCACAACTTTCAATTACAGTAACAACTATTCTTTCAAACAATGATCAAATCAATCAAAATCTACAGAATATCATGACCAAAAAGTCTGCACTTTTCAGAAATCATAAAAGTATAATCCAAATACAAGTGCTGAGAGATGGATCACAAAGCCAAAGCAAAGAACAAAGTTCACCACTCACCACCACAACTATTCTTTCAAACATGATCAAATCAATCAAAGAGTCTGCACTTTTCAGAAAGCAAGAAAGTGTAATCCAAATACAAAAGTGTAAGAATAACATATCCTTATTGCCTAAGCAAAGAATCAAGTTCACCACTTACCACTACAAGTCTACAACTTTCAATTACAGTAGCAAGTAAACATGATCATACCATTCAAAGCAATCAACTTTACATAATATTCTTTCAAAACATGATCCAAAAGCAATCAACTTTACAGAACAATCATTAACAAAGAACTCACATTTAATCAATGCCCTAATTGAAAAAAACCCAAATCGAAAATGAAGAAACCACCATACCAATTTGAGGCAAGAAGGGAAAGTGATTTTGCCGGAGTTAACCGGAGATCTAACGATCTCCTGCGAGATCTCTCTCCACTTCTTCGACACGCAGGCGCAACTCACCACGTCTCGACGCTGAGGCCATTGGTCCTCGCTGTCCTCCACGCGGCGTATGATTTCCCCCAACAACTCAGGGAGCATCGCCGACCACGACGACCCGGCCGCGTTCGACGACGGCGGCGGAGGAAGCATCGTCGTCGGGGGTTCGGATTCAGGCGCCGTCTTCGCTCCCTGGTCTCTGAAGGAGATCGAGAACCTCCGCGAAAGGAGGGAACGTGACAAAGGCATTTGTGAGGAGAGCCAAGTTCGATCTGCAAATAGAGGGAGGAGAGAGAAAGTGAAGAGAGAGAGAGAGGAGAGAGAAAGTGGAGAGATGTGTTATTTTTGGGGAATCTGATTTAAATAAATATATACGAACGTGCGAAAATCTAGAAGGGAAGTTGTATTTAGGGCAAATGTGACAGCGCTGTGAGATTTGAATAGGTGACAGATCTGTCAAGTTGAATGAGTTGGTGTAAAGTGTTTTTTTTTATATGACAGACTGTTAATTTCCCCCCTTTTTTTAATTAGATCAAAGGAAAAGATAAACATTCATCCACGATTTACATAAGAAATAAAAATATAGTTTGGTCATAAAGAAAAAGACAAAAAAACATTTATCCGTAATTTAAACTATTAAGCTGTAAATAACAGATAAAAAAATGGAATTAGCGGAAATAAATTATATTGTATGAATAAAATACATAAAAATGGAATAGAATAATTTCTTATCAAAATTGTATATAAATGCATATGAATGTTTTTCTTTGTATTTTGTGGAAATGATTTGAAATGGATGGAATGATAATTCTTTTTCTTTCTTAAAGAAGTTTTGAAACTAATGGAGTAGTCCATTTCAAAAGATTTTATTCCATAAAGTTGTGATCCAGTTGGAGACTTAGCCAATAACTATAATGATATAATCTAAAGTTTTAAAAAGTTCCAATGATAATTTATACTATAAAGCAGAAATTTTATAAATATGTGCAATATCTAATAAAATAAACTTAATTCTATTGTTTTTTTTTGATTTCCAAGGGAGTTCGGGCCTTGACCCTTAATCTCTCTTAGGCCCGGAGTTAACCTTTGCTAATACCATTTCTGGTGTAAAGTAAGTATTTAATTATTATGTTAAAAGAATTATAAACTATTAAACTAGTAAAATAGTTTGAGCAAAATTTGAATATCTAATTTGCAAAAAAAAAAAAATTGAATATCTTTTGATTTTGGTTTTTGCATGTAGTTTTTTTTGGGTCTAAATGTTAAGATGTAGTTGTTTCTTGGCTATATAAGAAAACAAGAGTGTCCACCCAAAAAAACTTGGTTTAATTTTCTTAGTGATATTTTAGGATTAATTATGATGAATTTTAACAATTAAAACCTAACTTTTAAATTAATACAAAGTAGAATGAGGTCTTTGCATTTAAACATAACAACAAATGTTTGTTCTTCTTCATCAGTTGTAAACTAAAAAAACAAGAGTTTAGACTTCCATTACCAGCGAAAATCCATGTCCACCGTGAATAAAGTCTCCTCCTTCAGGCTCGCCTCTCTCCTCCGCCGCGAGAATAATCCCTCCGCCGCCATCAAGCTTTTCCGAAACCCTGATCAAGAATCAACAAACCCACAAAAACCCTTCAGATACTCGCTTCTTTGCTACGATCTCATCATCACGAAACTCGGTGGCTCCAAGATGTTCAACGAGCTAGATCAAGTCCTCCTCCAGCTCAAGACCGATACTCGTATCGTCCCAACAGAGATTCTATTCTGTAACGTGATCAGTTACTTCGGCCGTGGAAGATTACCAACTCGTGCCCTCCACGTGTTCGACGAAATGCCTCAGTACCGATGCCAAAGAACCGTGAAGTCAGTGAACTCTCTGTTGAATGCGCTCTTAAAGTGTAATGCTTTCGATAAAATGAAGGAAGTTCTTTCGAGGGTTGATGAGTACGGTAAGCCAGACGCTTGTACTTACAATATATTGATCAATGGATACTCTCAGAGCGGGTGTTTCGATGATGCGTTGAAGCTGTTCGATGAAATGGTCAAGAAGAAGGTGAAACCCACTGGTGTAACATTCGGGACGCTGATTCAGGGTTTTTGTAAGGATTTGAAGGTGAAGGAAGCGTTGAAGATGAAGCAGGATATGTTAAAAGTGTATGGAGTGTGTCCCACGGTACACATATATGCATCGTTGATCAAAGCGTTGTGTCAAGTTGGTGAATTGAGTTTGGCGTTTAAGCTAAAGGATGAGGTTAAAGCAGACTCAGCTATCTACTCTACGTTGATTAGCTCGCTTATAAAAGCTGGAAGGTCAAGCGAGGTCTCAGGGATCTTGGAAGAGATGAGAGGAAAAGGATGTGAACCGGATACAGTTACTTACAATGTACTGATTAATGGGTTTTGTGTTGAGAATGATTTCGAATCAGCTTACCGAGTTTTGGAAGAAATGGTTGAAAAGGGTTTGAAACCAGATGTTATAAGCTACAACATGATACTCGGTACCTTGTTTAGAATCCAAAACTGGAAAGAGGCAACTTACTTGTTTGAAGATATGCCTCGGAGAGGTTGTGTCCCTGATATCTTAACTTATAGGATAGTTTTCGATGGGCTTTGTGAAGGTTTACAGTTCGAAGAAGCAGCGGTTATCTTGGATGAAATGGTTTTTAAAGGCTACAAGCCTCGCAGAGATAGGCTGGAGAGGTTTCTGCAAAGGCTATGTGAGAGTGGAAAGGTTGGAGATCCTCAGTAAAGTTATTAGTAGCTTGAATAAAGGGAATGCTGTTGATGCAGATGTTTGGTCGGTTATAGTGCCTGAAGTGTGCAAAGAAACTGTGCTATCAGATTCTATTGATTTGTTGTTAAACTAATTGAAGGAAGAGGGTCCTTAAAAGGTGTTGGTCCAGCAAAACAAGCTCAATATCTGGTGTTACTGCTAGTTGATGATGCCTATCTAAGACATAAACAGAGTCAGGAATACAGAGGTATGTAAGGGTGTTTTCGTCATTTACACTTAACGGGAACCCTACTTAGGTTTCAGGTTGTTTTTGTCTTTGATTAGTTCGATGGTTTTTGTCTGAGAGCTTCTTCTTCCTCAACAACTCGGTACTTTTCTCTAGTCCTGTGAAATCTTTGTTTTCTGTAACTGTTTGATGATTGGTTCTGCATATATGGAACACATCTCGGACAGCTCTTTGTTTGACAAGAGCTTAAGTTTCTGTTTATATGATTATGTTCTTCTAAAGTTTTTTTTTTGGTTTCAGGAATGAATCTTGGAGTGAATATGTTGCCGAAGAAGGTGGCTGTTCTTTACCATTATCCTTGCCATGACGGTGTTTTCGCAGCTTTGGCAGCTCATCTCTACTTCTCAGCAAGCTCAACCCCTTCTCTCTTCTTCCCCAACACAGTCTACTCTCCAATCACAATCAACCAGCTTCCTCTTCAAGACATCAGCCATCTCTATCTTCTTGATTTCACTGGACCGCCTGGTTTTGTCCATCAAGTCTCTCCCAAAGTAGACAATGTAATCATCCTAGACCACCACAAAACAGCTATTGAGAGCCTCGGTGATGTCTCCTCCACTTGCAAGAACGTTACCAAAGTTTTGGATGTAACAAGAAGCGGTGCGACCATTGCCTTTGACTATTTTACTCAGAATCTCACTGAAGAGTCTCGAGAAGACTGCAGAGAGATGAGTGATTTCAAGAGAATGAGACGTGTTTTCGAGTACATTGAAGACGCGGATATCTGGAAGTGGAAACTACCTGAGAGCACAGAGTTCAACAGTGGAATCATAGACTTAGGGATTGAATACAATTTCAATCAGAACAGTTCACTGTTTCAGCAGCTACTCTCGTTGGATCATGACAGTGTGATCAACAGAGGAAGAGAGAGTTTGTCTAGGAAACGTAAACTGATCCACGAGGCCCTGGAACAGTCATATGAGATTGTTCTTGGAGGTGATGATGAAGAGTTTGGTCGGTGTTTGGCTGTAAACGCAGATGAGATTGCAGAGCTTAGAAGCGAATTAGGGAACCAATTGGCGGAGAAGAGCAAGGGTATGAGACTCAGAGGTATTGGAGCTGTTGTTTACAGTGTTCCCGAGCTTGGGGATGAGACCAAACTGAAAATAAGCTTGAGGAGTGTTGAGGAAGAAGACACAACAGTGGTTTCACAGAGATTTGGAGGTGGTGGTCATAAAAACGCAAGCTCCTTCATCTTAAGCTCCATGGAGTTAGAGCAATGGAAAGTGAAAAGAAACTCTGCTTCTAATACATAAAACTAGAGATGTTTTTCTCTCATTTTAGCTCTTTTATGCAATGCTTACTTGAACCGGTTTGCTTACGAATTGACAAATTTTAGAACCGGTTTGGTTTTGTATTGTCTTGTTTACTCTCAATCCATGAATAAGATTCTGCTTACTTGATGATATTCTCTCCAAAATCAAACACTTGGCCATAAGCAGAACAATGTATCTGCACAAACGACTTAATACGCAAAACCATAAGAAGAGGTACAAGAAAATCATAATCAAGTATCACCTAAACCGAAACAAACCAGAAGATCAACACAACAACAATTGTATTGTCTTCTTTACTCTACAAGCATGTATCTGAACAAACGATCGAATACGCAAAACCATAACCAAGTTATCGCCTAAACAGAAGAACATGTGTCTCCCTTAGTGAATGTGAACCAGGCTTGGAACATAGGTGAGAACAAGTGGACAGCTGAGACAAGAATCCTTTACAGGATGGCTATAAACTCTTTTGTACATATCTTCTCCAACAATGTAGATTCTGGTCCTCCCTTTACCCATCATGTCTTCGTCACAAGACTCACAACACACTGCAACTTTCTTCTCCTCGTCCAACAAAAAGCTCGCAACATTCACCACACATGGGAGCTGAAACTTGTCGAAATCCACACTCAAAACAAAGTCTGTCCTCCAAGACAACTCTTTCCTCTCTTCATCAACCTTATCGCTCACCCATATCCTCATCACATTCGACCAAGCAAGAATGTCCTGATGACACACAGAGAGTTTCTCATCCCTAACAACGGACAGAACCGCAGTGTCCTCAGGATCAAAGCTCTGAAACGGGAGAGGGAGACGCAGGAACCTCTCTTCCGTGAAATCAAACTTCATCAAGAAGAAACCCATATCTTTATCACCAGCAACGAAGTAAGTATCTCCTCTCAAAGACACACCGTTGCAAAACAACGAGTAGTCAAGAGGGAAGCAATCAAGAACCCTCCAAGAATCAGAGCTAAGCTCCAACATCTCACTTTCAACAAACCAAGCTTTCTCCTTGTTTTTATAATAGCGACACCTCAACATCTTGTAGCTATGGCTGCTTCTACTGTATCCTAAAGCAAACCTATCGTTATAACGGTAACAAGTTCTAGGTTCAATCATCTTCCTTTGACCACTACATGGATTCCAAATCACAACTCTAGAGTTATCCTTCCCTTGGCATAGCATTAAACCGTCGCAGTGAAAGATCGTATCCAAGTCCAGATCTTTCGAGAGTTTACCGGTGAACTCGATGTCGCCGCCGTTGTGGAGATCTCCGGCGATTGAGTAAACCTCGTGATTGGTTAGTAACATCGTCTCTCTTGCGGATTTACTACTCATCTTCATGTTCTTCTCCACGAACTTCGGATCTATGAATAGAGCGTACCATCGTTTGCATGTCGTCTTCAGTTCCCATAGAGACTTGGCCGGAACCCTAGCGAGTATCTCCGATTCCAAATCGTTCGGAAGATTCGCTATCGTCATCATCATCATCATCATCATCTCTTGATTCGTTTTTCTCTCGAGGTGATTGTTTTTGTAGATAAGGTTTGATTTATTTGAAGCCCATTAACGCCCAATAACTTGTTGTAATAAAGCCCAATATCGAAAGCAAAGTTTATGGAAATTCTACCTCCTTAGGTTTTATTTATAAAAGCCCATTTAGTTTTTAACAGTTCAGTTTTCAGAGAGTAAAGTTTATGGAGTTTATCCAGTTTACAGTTCTCAACTTGTGCCCAAGATTAATCAAGACCACAATGGGAATACCATAAAAAAATAATTAGGGCATCATCTAAAAAATAGAAAACTACATAAGATATTGACTAAAAAAAAAGAACTATATAAGAGGCTCCAAATTTGGAGAAACTTTTAGAGTTATTCTTTTGTTTTTCAAAAAAATATGCTTAAATAAAATTTATTTAATTAAAAATCAAAATCTAACAATGATGTATATTGAATTTTAAATACATGATTACGATAATTTTAACTAAGTCTTAAAATAATTTCAAGATTTTTTTAGTTATTGTTAAGATCACAAAATAAATGGATAAATTTTGTATTTATCTATAGTAAAAGTTTTATAAATTTATTAAATATAACATATTCCTTTTTTATTTTAGAGTAAAAATAAAAGTGACTATTGGAACAAACATATGCTCTTTAAAAAAAACATGAGCAAATCATGGAAGAAAATTTTAGAAATAAAATTCAGCTTGCATTTTCGAATTTGTAAAAATTATACTCCCTCTGTTTCTAAGAGATGAATGTTTTAAAGTTTTCACACATATTAATAAAACATCTAAAAATTTAGTTTCCAATATTTTAATTCTCACAATTACTATTTTCCATAAATTTTAACCAATAAAATTTTGATTAACACTTTGAAATTTGCATTTTATCATTAATTCATGCCTTGAAAATGTAAAAAATGTAACTTTTTGAAACAAAATTTTTTTCTAAAACATATATTTTTTAGAAACCAGGGAGTAATTACTAAATAAGGACTTTCCAACAAACAATAAAACCATTTTTAAAGATTTATGTACAAACATTTGGCTAGATACGAACCCTACCATAATATTTGGTCAATTCATCTTTTAGATGTCGTGTCATAGGGAAGCATCATTCTAATTAAATATAACTAGATTTTGACCCGCGCTCGAAAGCGCGGGTTTTATTTACGGTTGATTTTTTTCTATAAAATTGTATAAATTATATGTTTTAATTAATTAGAATAATTTTAGAAACTTTAATAAGATGTAGAAATTGTTTTATTTTGGTTTATGCTAATTAGTTTAGGCCTGGACATTTTATTCGAATTCAAAAACCCGAACCCGAATCGACTCGAAAACACAGGTTCGGATCCGAATCGAAGTCTATGCTAAAGTACTTGTTAGATCCTTTTTTGGACCCGTGGGTCTCGGTCGGGTCCGGATCTTACCCAAGACCCGATCGGATACCCGAAGTACCAGCAACTTATTGCATATATTAGGTATATTTAAGTATTTTGGTATATTTTTTTTGTATTTCAGATATTTCTTTTAAGTTTCTGGTTCGGGTCTTCAGGGAATAGTTTTACGTAAAATTTTAGATTTTTAAAAATATAATTTGGATATTCGAGTAAATTTTTGGGTATTTTAGGTTTTCGGATCAGATTTCGGATATATTTTTCATTTTTCATATATTTTTAGATTTTCGCGTCCAGTTCGGATACTTCGGGTTTTTTGGGTTATAAATACTTGAATCACCCCAAACTTGAAAGATATCCAAAAACTTCGGATACTTTACGGGTATTAGAATTATAGATCTGAACCTATTTGGATCCGACAGGAACCGATCCAAACTAAAACCAAAAATTTCTAAGAACCTAGTTGGATTTAAATGTCAAGAACCCAGAGCCAAGAGAAACTGATCTGAACCTGATTTGAGGGTCCGAATGCCCAAACCTAAAATAGTTTATAGAAATTTTATTTTATTTTTGGTATAAAATATATGCCTTGTGAAAAAAAAATTAAAACATATTTCTTTAATTAATGTTCATAATTTATATATATTGCATAGAATTTTTATCGACTAAAAAATAACCAAGACGTTATATATATTTATGACTTTTAATTATTGAGGTGACGATAGCACAAAGACACTATTTTATATATTCGTATGCATTGTGATAATAAATACTCTTTTGAAAACTCATGTAACCGTTCAATATTATTAGTCTAAATGAAAGAAGTGGATCCCTAGAAAATAGGGAAAAAAATAGGGAATAGCGGAGATGTTGAAATATATTTAAATTTTGTAATAGGTATAAAAAATATAGACTAATGTGAGATAATATGTTTAAAGTAAGTTTAGTGGCATGAAAAGTAATATTCCAAGTATAGATGAGGGTAATTGTTAAGGATGATTCTGTTTTAATAAATTAGATATAGACTGAATTTAAAAAGAAACTATTATTATTCTTTCAACGAACTTTTAATCGCAGCACCGTCTTTGTCCAAATTATTAGTTTGGTCAACAATTAATTACTAGTAGCATAACAAAAGTCTCCAAAAAAGAAATATTCAAACAACGTCAATTTTTTCTTCGTGTATACTTAATTTTGTAGTAATTATCTAGTAGAAATATTTTTAATTATTTTTTGTATAATGTTTCGTACATTGAATCTTTAACTCGTTAACATTGTTCGTTATTTGTTATCTATATTATTAAAACTGAAGTATTTTTTGATAATGTTTGGAAACATGAATAACAATATAAATCAAAATTATTTTGATACATAGATAACAATATAAAAAATATTTTATTTTATTTACAAACTTAGCATTTTCATTTACAATAAATTAAATATTTCTTGTTGTATTTCTTTTTATTTATTTCAAAGCTTATCTAACAAAATCAAAATTTATATATTAACCATTAAATTTTTTAATATGTTGTTTCATTTCAAAATACATTAACAAAAAATAACAAGTTAATATACGAATAATACAATTACAACAAATTGTATCAAATTATATTTTAATATAATATCATGTACACATAAAAAAATATTACCAGCATTTATATTATAATATAATATATTCTACTCTATATGTAAATTACAAACATAAAAATATATACAAATGATTTTTTTATAAAACCAATGATTTATAAGTTTACGTTGAACACAAATTAAATCAAACATCCGCGCAGGACGCGTGTCAAGTTCTAGTTGCTGTTTAAGAAAAGATTAAACTAAAACAATAAAAACACACACAACTAACTAGTTCTTGGCCTCTAACAGGTACTTCTCGTGGAAGACTATCTTCTCAAACTTCACTATGAATAAAAGAGTCAAATGAGAATCACAATCATGATCAAGCTTGTGTATATGCAAGCTCTGTATATGAGAAAAGATATAAACTTTACGGCACAAGTAAACTCACTTCTTGTTTTTGGGCTTTCGCAAGGGATCCAACCGACATGCCCATCTGGCGCAACAATCACTTCGACTTGGGATGGCTTACAAACCAACAATCTCCTCTTTGTGGGTTTAAGCTTTCTGAAATGATATCAAAGAATCATAAGCTTTCTTGTGTACTAGAGACAATTTATTATGCTTCAAACTACTCGTTTATACCTGAAAAACTCCAACAAATTTTAGAAATTTCCTCTAATGCACAGTTCTTCGGCTTCAGATACTCCACCTGCTCCAGAACACTCGGGTAATTACTGAATCAAATTTGCTCTTCTATTTTGAAACAAAATAATTACTTGGAAGCTCACATTTCCTAGAACTCCAACATCTAACTATTGATGAGTTCTTGTTGCTTTGATTGCGAGGTGTTGGCTTCTTCTTCTGAGTTTTCAGTAGGTCCTTGTCTCCTCATATCACTTTAAGGATCCCCAAACATACATCAAACTTGTTTTCATGTACTCATTTAGTTAGCATATCTGCTGGATTAAGAGAAGTATGAATCTTAGAAACCTTGATAGTGCTTTCTGTGATATGATTTCTGATGAAGTGTAGCTTGTAGTCAATGTGTTTAGTTCTCTCGTAATGCACATTGTTTTTAACTAGACTGATTGCGCTCTATGAATTATAATGAACCTCAATTGATTCTTTTTTAAACCCCAATTCACTACAGATACCCTAAGCCACAAGCCTCCGTAGTTGATAAAGTTCACATGCTAAAGTGTGGATCTCTAACTTACTATATTTCCACCAACTTTAAACATATAAACTGACGTTGATCTTATTTTATCTAAATTTGCTGCAAAATCTGAATCACAAAACCCTTGACCATCAATCTTTTTCTTACATTGTGAATGTTAAACATCTTTTAGCAGGTCCCTTTAGGTATTTAAAAAATCCATTTCACTGATTCCCAACGAATTATCCCTATTATTCTCATGAATTGACTTATCAAACCTACTGCGAAAGCTAAATCTGGTCGTGATCCTATCATTCCGTACATCAAGCTATCAACATCGTTTGCATATGACATTGAATCCATGTAATAAGCTTCTCTGTTTGCTTCATCATCACTTAAACTCTCCAGCTTAAATTGGCTACTGAGTGGAGTAACCACTGATCTTGCATCCTCCATTCTATAGCACCTTCTTTAAATAACCGTCCTTGAATAACTTTAGGGTTTCTTCTTTATTATTTCTAACGAAACGCATTCCAAGGATTCATGCAGCACACCTAAGTCTTTCATTTCGAATTATTTCTCAAGATTCTTTGATTTCTTAATAGCTCTCATATCCTTAGATGCGACAGGTTCCATGACTTGTGATTCTGATTCAACTTTCTTTTCCTTCTCAGGTACACGTAGAAAACTTTCAGAAGTCTGAGAAAACCGATGAAATCTTCGTATAGGTTATCACAATTCTTATTATACTCTCTTATTCTTAGTGAAGTTTGGGATGACAGTATAAAACAAAACATACTAGATAGAAGTTAGAAACTCATTAAAGTCATGTGTGTTCTTATTACTTTAGCTTAATCTCTTCTTAAACAACAACAAGCAGATAACAAACAAAGTTAACGAGTTAAAGATTCAAAGTGTAAAACTTTACAAGTGAAATCAGAGCACTAGTTCTAGTAAGAACAAGTTTGTACTAGGTGATTAAACTTGTGTCTATGCAAACTATGTATACAAGAAAATGTAAAACCCTTACGGCATAAGAAAATGCTTTAAGAGTTTAGGAGTTCACATGTGATTTAAGAGACATGTCCATCTGGATTTGGACTTTGCCTACGAACCAACAAATTTAATCCTAAAAATGAACAAAATCCCAAAAATCTTAGCAGAAGAATTTAATGTGCATGTGAGTGGTGACAACAGAAGACAGGGAGACATAATGCTGGATGGTTCATAAAGCAGCAATACATTTAGAAACGAATCCAATGCATTTGTAAATGTAATTATGTACCGTAAATAACAAATATGCAACAAACAAATCAAATAATAATGCATTTCAGTCTTTTCATCATTCCAATATTACGCTCCTTGGCATTTATTTATAATATTTTTGTCAAACTATATTATTAGTACATATCGAAAATATTTACAATATTATATAGAAAAAAGGAGACCAATGTTCAATGGACAACAGCTAACAAGAGATGCCTCTGATTTTCTCTGCACTAATATCGACAAAACTCAAAAGCCAGAGAAAACATTAGCAAAACACCACACTACTTCCCATTCTCCAAAAATCAACCCCACAACTTTCGAAATTACAAAAACATCCTTAAGGACTCACCACCGTTCGTTTCCAGATCTTTGATCGGACGGCTATCACGAACCCGAGAGATAAACCTCACACTGTATCAAACTGTTCCCCACCCTAAACCCCGGAACCACCGTGAACGCGACACGTGGCTGCTCTGTTTCCTCCAACGCTTCCTCCGCAACGCTTCTCATGTACACTTCAGAGAATCTACAACCTTTGTGAACTCGAAAGATCTCAGCTTCATGCTCAAAAGATAAAGCCAAGCAATGCAGAAGCCAAACCCGTTTCGCCATTTCAAGAAACCCAGAGCACAAGCTCGTCTCCTCCGGGAACATACCAGCAGAGACCTGGCTTCTCAAATGCTGATGACCAAAGAAAGCTTCCTCCATCTTCGGATGTATAAGCTGCAAGAACTTGACTCTGCAGAACCTAGCGAATCTTGATCTGGGCCGTGTCTTTAAGTGATCTTTAGCTTTCATCGACCTGAGTTCTGTAAACCTCTCAAAGAACACTTCCCTCTCTGTTTTGCTCTGTTTCACTTCCCTCTCTGTTTTCCTCTGTTTCTTGAAGCTTCTTGAATCGGTTGAGAAGTGTGGTAGATGGAAAGCTTCGAACATGACGTTGGAGACAAAGTGTTCGAAAGTGAAACACTTGTGGTCTTGCTTGTAATAAAACACACCGGGCTGGATTGAGTTAGCAGCCATTGAAAGATCCCATCCTGCTAGTTTCATTTGTTGGATCATCAGCTTGACGAATCCTCTGATGGATTTGACTGTGTGGTTCAGATAAGCAACGAAGTGGGTCTGATTCAGCGCTGATAGGTGAAGATTCTCTAAAGGGTTGCAAAGTTGTCCGCTTTGGTTAAGTCTCTTCTCTGTCAACTTGTTCTGTTTTGTAGTTTCCTCAAGCTTCTCTCTTAGAAACAGAATCTCTGAGTCTTTAAGCTTACACTGACACTCAAGCTTCCTCCCCATTACCTCATACGTCTTCAATAGACTCCTCAGCTCTTGGATCTCTGCGAGAACAAGAGTTCTTTCCGGGTTTGGATCCATCTGTTTCTTTAAGGAACATTGTTTCAGCTCAGATAAAGTCTTCAGCTCGGAGACCACCAAGTTGTCTGCCTTCTGAATCCCTATTGCGTCATATGGTGACTGAGAGTGCTGTAACTGCGCATAACCTGCTTTGATGGTGGAAACCGTAGCAAAAAGCTTCGCAAGAAGAGCTTCTAATGCTAGTCGTCTCTCATACTCTTCCTCAAGCTTGTAGAAAGACTCAGAGATGTTAGCGTTCTTGGAATCCAACTTTATCTTTTTCACTTCCTCCTCTGGAGCAACACCAGTTAGCTTGTGGATGTTCAGAACTTTAGCAAACGTGCGTCTGAATTTACCCTTGGGAGCAACAACAACCATTGGTTTCACAGTTTCCATCTGCAGATCCATCACAAAGAAGCTTAATATAGGAACAATAGTATCAAGAAAACACCACAAAGGGAATAAAAAGCAGAGAAGAGGAGAGGACTTGTAATGATGAATAGATCGATACATAATAGCAAAAGAGCTACAAGCTTTAGTAATATATTCTTTATGTAATATTCTTCAAATAGGACTTGCTTTATGCAAAGAAATATATGAAAAAAGCTCAACCTAAAAGAATGTTTCCTGATTAAAAAAAATATATATATATCAACAAAAGAGAGATCTATAGAATGGATACTGTTATAAAATATTCAACAAGAGTTGTGAAAACTTCATGGTTCATGCTTAAAATAATCAACAAAGAGTTATGAAGACTTCATGGTCCAATCTACTTTTATTTTTTCTTAATTTATTTATGTGGGGGTATTTAGTCAAAATGTGCTGCTACAAAACAAAGAATAATAAAAGATTTCACCCAAATAATCTCTGCAAAAAACACAGGACTTCTGCAGAATAATCCACCTCTCTGAGAAGAAACATTTTAAAAACAGAGTAAATCTTGATTACCATGTAACAAAGCCCTAATGTGAAACCAGTACAATCTCTAGTTTTTTTAATAAGCCCTAAAGTGAAAACAGTGCAAACCTCAAGACCAAATGTAGGAACCACCAAATGTATAGGGTGAAAAATGTTTGTTAGCCATGTGAAACAACAAGACAACCTCAAAGCCTGACACACCCACCAAACACATTTAGTACAATCAGACACAAGACCCACAACTTATGTCTCATTATATGGTTTGAGTCTTAAGGACACTAGCAGCAGCGGTCTAAACGCTATGCCACTAACCAAACAAATCCTTAAAGACAGTTCTCATCTACAAACCCTTAAGCAGAGGTCTATGGTCTAATAAACCTAAGTGAACTTCACAAAGAAGAGGCATGTTAAAGAGTGATAATGATTAGAACTGAGATTCTTACCTCTGAGAAACCAACCTCTGCTTAAACCCTGCAGAGTAAATCAATTCAAAAGAAGTTACAAACAAACCCAGATGAGAAAAAAATAAAATCAAGAAATAAAACGAACAAAGCATCGAACTTTTTTGTTAGTTTTTGCCGTAAATGAAAAAGTTCTAAAACCCTTTTTGAGAATCGATTATATATATATATACAAAGTGAACCAACAAAATAACTAATGCAAAAAAGCTCGACATTATTGTTAATTAGCTAACAACAATGAGGATTAGGCCCACGGCCAGCGACATGAACCATCCATTGGTCTAATAAATAAAAAGCGAGAATGTAATAATGGACTCGAATCATTCACCAGAAACCCACATGAAAGCTAACAACAACAGTTGAAACAAAACACTCACCAGAGAGAGAGAAGGATGTTATTGAGAAGAAGAGAGAGGAGATGAAAGGAGTTTTAGAAGAAGAGAGAATAATGTGAAATGACGGAAAAGGGCAACGACAGAGAGCACAGCAAAGCGACAGCATTGGGAGTTTCAAACTGTTTTCCGAAAATACCCTTAACACTATTTACACTCTCGTTTACGGTGAAATCGTGAGATGTGCGAAGGGCGTTCTTGGTAAATTGCAAATACTGTTGAATCATGAATGGAATATTTGTAGTCTGTCATATGCTAGTATTGTCATGAATTGGGCTTCTAGTATCATTTCTACCCCGTAGTTTAATCCCTGTACTCAAAATAGAAAAATAGAGTGAAAAATAAAATAATAAATAATAAATAAAATTATTAGTTTATTTATAAAATAATATTTTTTATTTATTACTTTATTTCTTAATTAATTTTAAAATAAATTAAAGAGCAATAATGAAAATATTCTAAAGATACTATATATATGAAAGGGTAATTGCATCTACTAACCATAAGAAAAACTTTAATTCAATACATAACCATAAGGAAACTATGGCTATGATATGTTATATACTCCATTATTTATGACTTGGAAAAAAATTACCTCTTTCCTCTTTTTTTCATCCAGACGTACTGATCAAACATTAGAATTCTTGTGGTTGAAAAGAAAATTCAAAAGATTAGGAAAAAAAAGAACACGTAAGGGAAAAATAAGAAAAAAAATTACGGTTGAAAAATACTAAATAATAAGTAGTTGTAGGACAATCGGTGAGGATGAAGTTGGAGGAGGAGGGAGGGACAGTGGTTCAGAGAAACATGGTAGCAGTGCGATTTGGTCAATTACATAAAACGGTTGTGAAAGAATCAATCTGGGTATTTTGTGAATGAAGATGATGAACAAAAAGGAAATAGTTGGTTCTATACTATTTAAAGGTATATAGAATAGTCTATTCGGGTTATGTTTTTTTGTATGTAACCGAGGTTGACTGCAATACAAAGATGTAATATATGTTATATATCTAGTTAGTATATGTGTTTTTATAGTCGTTACACCTTTTGTATTCAAATATATTTTTCCAAACCCAATGATATCTTTGAAGCATTGGTTCATAAGAAATCTTAAACAATTGGAGAATAATCTATTATATATTTTTTGGCTATTAACAAATAGAATAGAATCAAATTTCATGTTGATATAATAAGTTGCATGTCATATAATATAGTATTTGGTGTTTTCCTTTTTCTTATTTTTCCTTCCCATCTTCCACTCTTTGTCGATCTCCTCTCGTCTCCTCCTCTCCCCCTTTCCCACATTCTCCTCATTTCCGATTCCCCTTCCTTTATAAACTGATTGATTGATCTACATTTTCATGAAGATAAATCCACAAAAAATTATATCTAATGGAAACATAGTTTTCATATATATTTTCAATAATCAATGTGTATTTAATAATATGATAATGTAAATATTATCAATATTATTCTGTTATATAGATATAAAATAGTATTCCTCATCCTCCTTTATTTCTATGAATTGATTGTTTATATTATTTATTTGATATACTATTCTATTTTGTAGCGTTCTATATAGAATAGTTATGTTGAATTTTTAAAATTGTGTGTTAACTTTATTACGGTACGTTGATGTCACGACCATTCGCGAATAAGGTTAAAAATGTCATTTTAAAAAAAATAGATGTCAGATCCTACTGTGTGATCCTTACATGATTATTCTCTTTATTTATTGTCTCAGTATAGACATTCCACAAATTAACCCTATATGAAATCAGCTAGCTGTCATCAATTTTTTTTGTCTTATGTTTTGTGCAGAAATATATTTATTGGAATCAAAATTTTGAGATGATTTGTTAGTTTTCCTTTGATATAAATAATAAAATTATATAATTTGTAATATATTTTTATTTATAGTATGATTATCAATTTTAATATATATATATATATATATATATATATAATTTGAAATATATTATATTGTACACTTTTATTTTATGTAATATTACCTGTATTTTACATTATTTCAAATTAATATAATATTTTTTTTTAAATATCCATTAGTTTAGTAAATTTTGATGAAATAACTCAAAAATAAGAATAGTAATATATGATTTTCACAAAATTATCCTATTATTTTGATTATTGCATTTATAATGAACATTTAAATTAAAATATTAAAAAGTGAGACAGTGTCAATCATGATTAGGCTAATTATTTCAAAAAGAATTGTTTAATATTTGCTAAGAGTTATATTTTCAAAATAGAAAGATATATGAATATCTAAGATTTATGCATTATGATTTCTTGAATTTCTTAGATATAATTCTTTACAGTGGATTTATGCGTGGTATTTGGAATATAGATGACTTCGAAAACCGTAACATTCTTGAATGGTATGTCTATTAGTTTTATGGTATTTATAGTACTTCTTCGAGTTATCTTTTTTTGCCTTCTTCTTTGTTTCATGTATTTTATCTTGATTTGCTATCAAGGTTTTGCATGATCCCTTTCCGAGCTAATTATTGGGTTTGCTTCCTTGACTGACTTTACAAGTTCGACCTCTGGAAGAATTTTGTTTCTTCCTGATCATCCATGCCGATCATCGTTTTTTCGTGTGTCTGATCTTTAAATTTTGACATTGGCGCTTGTCTTTTTGGCAAAGGTTTTCTTTTGGGAGAACTTTCATAAATACTCTAAATTTTGTTAAAAAAATACTAAATAAACCTTCTTAAATCATTTATAAATCTTAATAGTCATTTATAAGAGTTTATAAACCCAAACTCACCCTTTAAATATTAAAACCTAAACAACAATCACTATGCTCTAAACTCAAATGTTAGATATTTTTGGTTAAAAGTAATTTTGAAAAGTGGTAGGTAAATTGTGGTATTTTAAGCAATTTCTCCTTTCTTTTCTTCTTCCATCTCCATGTATCTTAAAGCTCGATGGAGAGCATATTCTAGAGTGGCTGGATTATTAAGTAAAATTTCTTTACAAAAGTGTGACTCGTGCCATATGACATTCCGTAGTGCAGATATGCTTGCACAGTCGCTTACGATTATATTGGAGAGGACGTTCTTGAACTTGCCGATGAAAGTGCAGAGCGGCTTCTCTTTCTTTTGGGACATCGTCTACATGTCGTTATTAGAATCTCTTTTTTTCTATAAAGATAGAGTAATGCTTCATGAATACGATTAATAGTTGGTTGAAATTTTTGATAGTATTGACCTCGAACCGGGAAAATCAATTGAAAACTGTCTCTACCAGATTTTGAACAAGAGTTGGCAGTAACCAATGTCCCGTTCTCCATCATTGACCGAGTTCAATAAAACATAATATTAAAAAAAAATTAATGTAATATATGTAGAAATATAACAACAATTTTAATTTATAAGAAATTTGAAAATAACACTTTATATATATATATATATATATTAAAACCAACTTATTGCAATAAATACATTCTCTAATCTTTAACCTGTAGAGAATAACCCAGTTTTAAAAGTCTCTAAAAACTTACTACTACAAAGCAGACAGAGTCATAAGCTTAACGAGTCAATACATTCAAGCATATAAATTTAGAATGAAACAAGCAAAACGCAAATGATGTACCCCATATAATAATGTAATTTTTTATGTTTTCTAAATAAATTAATTTGTATATCTATTCTTAACATCATGCTACCTTCATATGTGGAAAACCAAGAAAAAAAAGGTACTCAAACAACTGCAACTGATGTAAATATATATGAACAAATATTAAATTAAGATTCCGAATGGTAACATGCAAAACAACTACGAAATAATTGCGAAGCATTTCTATTAATAACAAAAATATATAGATACATAGATATATATTACTATTTACGGAGATGCGTTGTGGTCTGTACACCATTCAAAACCTATCCAACCTTTCAAAAACGTGAAATATGATAGATGAAGTATTGAGAGGATATTTGACGTGTTTTACAAATTTTTGGTTAGTGTAATTAAATGTACTGGTAGACATAAATGGAGTAGGCGTAGTATAGTGAGATATTAAATTAAATACTTTAAGTTTCTAACATCAATTAGAACAATTATATCAAATATTAATTAATGCAAATATTAACCTAATACTAATAAGCTTTGGTTTCTTTTTGGCTGACCTAGTTTGATCTCTTCTCCTCTCCAACAACCATCATGATCATGGTTTTTCCTGCAAACAATCAAACTCATCAAAAGTATATGCATATTTTTTTTTCTTAATTCTTTCTAAAGCTACTTTTGTTGCTGAGTTAAAATGGCTATAGACTAATTCCTTCTCAAGACATCTCCTCTTGTTTGACCAGTACATCTTGCTACCTCAAAAACACTTAAACAAACTGATTGCAGAAAATAACTCTCTTTCTCTCGGTTTGTAAGTAGCCACTCAAGTTTCCTTGTTCTTTCTGAAGAGTCCAGCATTGAGAAAGATTCCAATCACCTTAGATCTAGAATCCTAACCTAGAATAAGAACACAAACCCAAACCTTCAAGTGGCTCTAGTACTATTGGGTGTAACCTTGGATAGGCTTGTCCATTGAACACTTAAGTGTGGCGTGGGTGAAGGGATAAAGAGGCTACTATTAATCTTGGATGGATTGTGAACTTCTCCTTAGAGTTCTAGGGGGCACTCAGGACGATTAGCTACTCTTATGACACATGATAACCCTGCTTAGTTATGCCATAGATGGTTCATGAGAGATCACTCTCCTTAATGTGAGGGTGATGTTCAAGGCTGAAAAAATGTAATGAGTCTCCAAAGGAGAACTTTCGAATGGAAATAGTTTATTGCTTGATTCAGGTCGTGGGTACAATTTAGTTTAAGCACAGAAAATTGAAACCCTAATCCTAAACAAAGGTGCTTAGTGAAAACCAAATCATAATTCGAATGGAAATAGTTTATTCTGATCCGACTAAATAGTTTAAAAAATGTTCTCGTTTGTCTATTTCCAGACCCAAACCTTTATCTTCCACTTCCAGTTTATTTATTTTGAACTTTGCTTCGCCTATCTCATTTCTCGATCATACCGAAGCGCCCGGACCATTTCATGATCATTTCAACATGTTCAGTCTATTTTCTGTTTATCCAACTTTATGAAGAATATTGTCTTCTTTCGGTTTAAAACTTTGTAGATCAAACCTGTTAGATCACTTTTCATCTCATTAGAACTTTCTTGACTCCATTTCAGTTTATTAGGTCATGCCTTAGACCAATGTCTAGATGATTATTCTATGGTTTTCAAGTCTTTGAAGTTGAGGTTGATCTATATCACACCAATATCTGAACGGACAATGACGTCCAAATGCGAAAATAGGAATTATGAGATTACACAATGGCCACGTATTAACTTAAAAAAATTAATAGTCTTGTATGAGACAATATTATATTATCTTCTATGTTATTTATGTCTCTAGCTATTTCTGTTCTATTCCGATCATCATTAGATATCTCATAGTCTCATTCCCTCAATATATAGAGGAATTATATTTAAGTTGTGTTTCAGTCATTATAAATCGACCACAATGTTATTATTAATAGATTGAAAAACTCTCAACCGAAGCAAGGAATTACAACAAAGACATAATATTCTCAACAGGATCCGTGACAGGCCAGACCCTAACGGAATCACCTACTAACCTTGGTGACTGGATTACAAAGCTTGTACGACGATTTATGTTTGGATTATAGTAATAACCAACTGATCCTAAGTCATTATAAAAATAAGGGACTATAACAATTTCACCACCAGGATGTGTCACACCAAATCTGCACATAGCACTTGCTCGTGTTCCTTGAAGCACAGCCACGTGTGTAATCTTCGACCACTCTTGCTTCTCCATAACCCACACATCCATATCCTCATTCTTGAGGTGGTTGTAACATATGCATCCTAACTTCCCTTGGTAGTTTACAAGAGATGAGTTTCCATAGCTTGCATTTAATGTTTCGGGAACCTGAACATGACTAAACTTCTCAGACACAACATTAAAGCTAATGATAACGTTTCTCTGCTTCACTGCCGTTGCTGTGTAATAGATTATCTCGCCGATGCAAACTGCAGTTCCGAATGGACTGTGACGTTCAATGCAGCATTTGATGTTCCTCCACTCCTTTACATCATCTCCAAACGTGAAAACTTTACAAGACTGCTCAGGCTCACGTGTTGGCATGGCTATACACGTTACTTTGTACTTATTCTTCAACGGGTCGTACCCGAATAAGTAGAACCGCTTTGGGCGTATACCCGTATCGGGTAAGGAAACAGTATGCCTTGTGGTAGGGTTGTGCAATGTGAACTGACCACTAGTACATGACCACAACCCGATCAAGCCACGTACGTATTGAAACTCACTCACTCCTTGGGGCATGGCAAACATATTCTCTACGATTTGGTCTCTTTCGCTTCTGATTTGTCGAGAGTAAGTGTATGACAAGACCACACCACAGTTTAACAAAGTATCCACTATGAAGTGTGGAGCTTCAGGCGAGGCTTGACTCAAAGACCGAGTCACGATGGATTTTTTGACTATGTAGTCATCGATCATACTTCTCCATTGCTTAGAGACGCGTCGGGTCCTCACCAGGGACTTTGCAGGAAGTCTCTGGAGGATCTCTATGGTTAGATCCAGAGGTAGGATGTTGATAGCATCGCCGGATCTTTTTATGTTTTTGGCCATAAGATGAAGTTTCAGAAGTTGAGAGAATTAGAGAGGCCCTTGTTTGTGGTTGTTTGTTCTATTCCTTATCTTCTAATACAAACCTGACATGCATATATATATGTACACCCTTTTTGTTGTTGGTCAACTAATGCATGAACCAAATATAGCCAACATAGAGAAACAAACAAATGCATGAACTAAAAAGATTGCATATCTGTTTTTTCTATTTTGGAAAATTTAGTGTATCATTAGAAAGTCAGAGTTTATCATAGCATTTTAAATAAAATTTAAAATAAGAAATACAATTTAAAATAAGAAATAAAATTTAAAATAAGAAATAAATTTAATAGTATAAATTTAGATTTTTGGATTAGTACTTTTTTTTCCTACATCCGAGTAAAATAAAATAAAATAGATAAAGTAAAACATTTCGAGGATATTGAGGAATTTATGTTAACTTTTGATAATAATGATCTAAAAAGACGTCATATCTTTTCTTTCTATTTTGGAAAATTTAGTGTATCATTAGAAAGTCAGAGTTTATCATAGCATTTTTTAAATAAAATTTAATACAAAATAAAATTTAAAAAAGAAATAAATTTCATAGTATAAATTTAGATTTTTGGATTATTTTTTTTTCCTACATCCGAGTAAAATATAAAAAAAATTAGATAAAGTAAAACATTTCGAGGATATTGAAGAATTTAGGTTAACTTTTGATAATAATGATCTATATGAAATCAACTAATTATCATCAATTTTTATTTTTTCTTTGTCTTATGCTTTGTTCAGAAATATATTTATGGAAATCAACATTTGAGATGACTTAATTGTTTTTTTTTGGTATAAATAAATGTTTTATGCAGAAATATATTTATCGAAATCAATATTTGAGATGATTTGTTAGTTTTCTTTTGATATAAATAATAAAATTTGTAATATATTTTTATTTATAGTACGGTTATCAATTTTAATATATATATATATATAATTTTAAATATATTATATTGTACACTTTATTTTATGTAATATTACCAATATTTTACATTATTTCAAATAAATATAATTTCATATTTTTGTAAAAAATATCCATTAATTTAGTAAATTTGATAATAACTTGAAAAACAGTGATAGTTATATATGGTTGTCACAAATTTATCCCATTATTTTAATTATTGCATTTATAATGAACATTTAAATTAAAATATTTAAAAATGAGACAGTGTTAATCATTATTAGGCTAATTATTTCAAAAATAATTGTTTAATATTTGTTAAGAGTTATATTTTCAAAATAGAAAGATATATGAATATCTAAGATTTATGAATTAAGATTTATTGAAATTTTTAGATATAATTCTTTAGAGGGCATTTCTACATGGTATTTGGAATATAGATGACTTCGGAAGCCGTAACATTCTTGAATGGTATGTCTATTAGTTTTATGGTATTTACAGTACTTCTTGGAGTTATCTTTTTCGCCTTCGTCTTTGTTCCATGTATTTTATCTTGGTTTGCTATCAAGGTTTTGCATGATCCCTTTCCGAGCTAACTATTAGGTTTGCTTCCTTCACTGACTTTACAAGTTAATTCTTCCTGATCTTCCACGCCGATCATCTTTTTTTCGTGTGCCTAATCCTTAAATTTTGACATTGGCGCTTGTCTTTTTGGCAAAAGTTTTATTTTCAGAGAATTTTCATAATTACTCTAAATTTTTGTTGAAAAATACTAAATAAACCTTCTTAAATCATTTATAATATTAATAATCATTTATAAGAGTTTATAGACCCAGAATCACCCTTTAAATATTAAAACCTAAACAACAATCACTATGCTCTAAACACAAACGTTATATATTTTTGGTTAAAAGTAATTTTGAAAAGTGAAAGATAACTTGTGGCATTTTAAAAAATTTCTCTTTTCTTTTCTTCTTCCATCTTCATGTATTCTAAAGCTCAGTGGAGAGCATATTCTAAAGTGGCTGATTTATTAAGTAAATTTTCTTCACAAAAGCATGACCCGTGCCATAAGATATTCCGTAGTATATGCCTGCAGCGTCGCTTACGGCGATATTGGAGAGGACATTCTTGAACTTGCCGATGAAAGTGCAGAGCGGGGGCTTCTCTTTCTTTTGGGAGAGTGGCTACTCTTTCTTTTGGGTAATGCTTCATGATACAATTGATAGTTGGTTGAAATTATTGACAGTATTGGCTTCCAACCGGGAAAATCAATTGAAAACTGCCTTTACCAGATTTTTAACAAGAGTTGGCAGTAACCAATTTTCCGTTCTCCATCATTGACCAAGATCAATAAAACATAGTATTAACAAAATAATGTAATATAAGTAGAAATATAACAACAACTTTAATTTATAAGAAATTTGAAAATAACACTTTATCTAATATATCTATATACCAACGTATTGCTATAAATACATTCTCTAATGTTTAACCTGTAGAGAATAACATGTTTTAAAAGTCTCTAAAAACTTACTACTACAAAGCAGACAGAGTCATAAGCTTAACAAGTCAATACATTGAAGCATATAAATTTCAGAATAAAACAAGCAAAAAGCAAATGATGTACCCCCATATAATAATGTAAGTTTTTTATGTTTTCTAAATAAATTAATTTGTATATTCGTTCTTAACATCAGCTACCTTCATATGTGGAAAACCAAGAAAAAAAAAGTTACAACAACTGCAACTGATGTAAATATATATGAACAAATATTAATTTAAGATTCCAAATGGTAACATGCAAGACAATTATGGAATAATTGCGATGCAGTTCTATTAATAACAAAAACATATAGATACATAGATACTCTCCCTGTTTCATTATAAGTGTCACTTTATATTTTTGCACACGGATTAAGAAAATAATTAATTTTGCATATTTTCTATATAAAAACACAATTACCTATACACCTAACCATATTTCAACCAATAAAAAATAAACTATAGCATAAATTAATAAATTTTGCATCGAAAGTCGAAAACGACACTTATTTTGTAACAAAAAAACTTCTCTAAAACGTCATTTAATATGAAACGGAGGGAGTATATGTTACTATTTACGGCGATACGCTGTGGTCTGTACACCATTCAAAAGTAAAACCTATCAAGCTTTTCAAAAACGTGAAATATGATAGATGACGGATTGAGAGGATATTTGATGTGTTTTACAATTTTTTGTTTCCTGTAATTAAATGTACTGGTAGACATAAATGGAGTAAGCGTAGTATAATGAGATATTAAATTAAATATTTTAAGTTTCTAACATCAATTAGAATAATCATATCAAATATTAATTAATGCAAATAATAACCTAATACTAATACGCCTTTGGTTTCTTTTTGGCTGACCTAGTTTGATCTCTTCTCCTCTCCAACAACCATCATGACCATTGTTTTTCCTGCAAACAATCAAACTCATCAAAAGTATATGCATATGTTTTTCTTAATTCTTTCTGAAGCTACTTTTGTTGCTGAGTTAAAATGGCTATAGACTAATTCCTTCTCACGACATAGCCAACATAGAGAAATAAACAAATGCATGAACTAAAAAGATGTCATATCTTTTCTTTCTATTTTGGAAAATTTAGTGTATCATTAGAAAGTCAGAGTTTATCATAGCATTTTTAATAAATTTTTAAATAAGAAATAAATTTTTAAATAAGGAATAAGTTTAATAGTATAAGTTTAGATTTATGGATTACTTTTTTTCCCTACATTCAAGTAAAAAAAAATAGATAAAGTAAAACATTTCAAGGATATTGAAGAATTTAGGTTAACTTTTGATAATAATGATCTAAAAAATTCCTAAACCCTAGAAAAGGTTGTCGACTATATATTTTCGATATAAAAACATACAACTGAAACTAATGTTTATAGATCCATACGTTGTACTCCTCCTCTATTTATCAGTAAGACATCATCTTGATTTTTTCTTCCTACTTTACTTCCAATTTCTTTAGTATCACGAAAATCATCACTTTATTTTATCTTAACAGTTTGGCGCAATAAAAAGAGATAACTATGACTGCTTGACGAGGGCAATCAACACCGAATTACAAGCCTAGCTAAAGCTTTACAGAAGCAAATCACCGAGATGATCTCCAAAAGAGGAAACAACACCACCTCCGTAGGTGACCTCAGAGTCATCTTAGAAATCCAAACCATGAGAAAGATTATGGCATGGATATTCCAAGTAGGTGAAGCAAAGATACAAAAGCTACCACAACTAAGATTCTAAATTCTAAACCTATAACACCGACTTACAAGCATAGCTAAAGTTTTACCATTTTCTCCCTATACAATTCTTAATTTTTCAAATATTTAGAAAATACCATTATTGTTTAATTTTTTTGAAAATTTTAGAAAATCATAATCATCCTAACATTTCTTCGTATTTACAATAATGTCACTCTCTAGTCACCATGAACAACCAATTTGAAGCTGTTAAAACACAAGTATTGAATTTTCATCAATTTTCTTCTTACTCTACACCAACAAAATTTCATTTCCTCTCCATTTTCAGCTAAAAACACCTAATAAATTTCATTTTTAATCACACATGCAACTTTCAGTTTTGGTGATACATCACTAAGAATCGTTAAACCCTCTTTTATTTGCTGATATTCGCAGTTTGGACGATGTAAAAGTCTGGAAACAAGCTTACACTAGAGAAGTGTAACTACTTATATGGTTTTCGTCATTATTTAGATATGTGGCACGACAGTAGAATTCTTTGTATGTCCATGATTTTATCTGTAGATTTACTCTTCAATCTGCTTGTCAACACACACTTTAGTTTTACAATTGACCAAATTTATATTTTTGCAACGCAAACTTCACTAGAAGTATGTGTATTTACCTTTGAAACAAATGTATGGACTTGTGAATAAGTCTAAGTATAGAAGATTAATTTTGCATTTGACCAGATATTTGACTTTTTAGAGTAAACATCATCCGGAGTCTGCATCTAGGATACTTCACCGAAAGTATGCATCCGACATACTTCACTAGAAGTATGCGAGAGGTCAACTTTGCATTTGACGAAAACTTTGATTTTTAATAGACATCGTATAAAGTCTACTCTACAAAGATAAGTTAGTTTTGTGTTTGATTGGTGACTAGAGAGTGACATCACTTAAAGTGTATACTTCATGTGATGTCTGCTAATCTTTTTTTAAAAAAACGTAGACTTCAACATAAGTCTAGTATTTAATTAGTTGAGATTTTGGTCAAAAAAAAATACTAACATGTCGGTTTGTGATTTGAATTTAGATGAAGTTTATACAGTTGTTGTAAGTCAAACTTGCTCAACTGCAAAACTGATTTCTTTAAAAAAATTAAAATGTGTAGACTACAAATGAAGTCTACTCTGAAAGTCAAATATCGGGTGAAATCTTGTCAACTGCAAAACTAACTTTTTTATGTAGACTTCTTATGTAAAGATAATACTCATAGGTATGATGATATGTTAGCAATGACCTGCGATCTGCTGAGTATTCCTATAACGACAATAGCTTCAAGGTCCTCCTTTAGCATTAGATCCCGAATGCTTAACAAATACATGAGTCGTCTATTTCCAAAGAATGTAAAAGTTCTAATATGAAGTAGGAACTGGCTAAAAGGATTTGAAGCATATGAAAATGGTAATTGGCTTAAGCTTACCATATATTGTGGAGTTTATGCTTCAATATAAGTCTAACTTCAATTATTCATACTTGCGGAAGATGAAAATGTTGTAGACAATGAGACACTCCCGTCATTCAAAGCCATTATTAATGATGAAATTGAATAAGAAATTTGAGTTGCTATTTTTATTAGATGTTTTGATTTTATTGGAGAGTGATAGTTTGTACTTGGTTTTGGTTTTATTTAAATTTATGTTTTAGTACACAAATCTTTGGACCTTTGGTTTTAAACTTATGAAATACACTATTTGCATTCTTACAATGTTATTGTTCTTATGAAATAATGTGATTGCAATTCGCAAAAGCCTCAATGATACTGCATAATAACTTGCATTCAAATGCATATACAAATAGATAACTCGTTTTGGTGATTCAACACTTACAAGTAACAACTTGACTTATTGTTAACTTTACGTGGTGATACAGTTTTTGCAACTTGCATTATGGTTATTGACTTACTGTTTTTTGACTTGTCGTTTTGGTGATTCAACACTTAGGAGTGGTAAAATGGATGGCTGACGCGTGAAGTGAGAAGCGTTGGAAATCAATCAATCGTTGGGCATCAATCAAGTGCTGTCCCGGATTCCAAGTAAGTGCGTCGGGTTTGGTCATCCCTTCTATGGACCGCAGGCCGCGTGGCTCAGACCCGCAGAAGCCCGAACAAAACCCGCAGCGGGGCGGGACGGACCAACCTATTTGCTATTTCTATCTATTAGGCACCCTGATATTGTCTTGAAAAGTTCAGCCTGTCGAGAGAAGTGTCATTAGCATAGTTGTAAACGATATTTGGCAATTGAATCCTTGTCTCTTTTTAAAATGCAACACTTGTCTGGATGAAACTGTCTCTAGCTTCCTAACCTCTTGAAATTTTTTCTTCCGCTATATAAACTCGGACCTGGTGAAACCATTTCAGTAATTTATGAAATGAAGAATTGAGTTGGTATAGTATCATCAGATCGGTTGATGCTCCAGTTGAAAGGGCAAAATGAAGAAGTGACTCGGCATACTCCATACACGCTATCATGACCAAATAGAAAACGTGTTTACACATTATATGTTATATATTGAACTGGGACAGTTCAATATGAATGAATGTAAATAAAGATATGCCTTGATTATTTTTAGAATAAGTTCAGAAAGAAAACAAATTTAGAAAAATATGGCAAACTTCTCCAACGCTTAGACATTATTTACAAATTGATTTTACATATGTCACATATATAATTATTTTCATTAAAAAAATATGATATAACAAACGAAAAATAATGACATGGCTTATGAATAAGTATGACGTAAAGTATTACACTTAATGTTGATTTATATTTTTGGTAAAATTTTTAAATATGGTAATAACTCATAAATAAAATAAATCTATCCAAATATGACATTAAATAATATAATGGTAACAATACAACATTATTTTACAGATTTCAAGATATTATTTGATTATATATTTCATAATTATACAATTTTATAGCTCAAAAATATTTTCAAATTTTTTTACATTTTTGAATAATTAAAATTTTTAATCGTAGTATCTTTAATTTCTTTTATATATCTACAAATTTTAGAAATACTGTTTAGTTTTACTTTTTTTTTTAATTATATACTTTATATATATTTTACTTCTATATAAGACGATTTATATATATTAACCAAATAATAGATAAAATCTATCTAATATTATAATTTTAAAAATATACATATCTTAATTGGATATTTAATCAAATAAAAAATTATATTAAGATATTGTTAAGAAAATAAGAAATGTTTAAAACATTAACAAAAGTTTATTTTTAAATATAAATAGTTTAAAAATTTTACTGCTACACATGATGCAATAAAGCAAACAAATCTAATTCTTATTTTTAGTATTATTTCTTTTAAATCCTAATTAGGGTATAATCTGTTTTTAATAGTTTTACACGAAGAGTGAAGAAAATTAAGAAGCCAAAACTGTTGAACCATACTCAACCGATCATTGAAGCTGAGCTTATGAAACTAAGAGAAGAGTTTTGGGACACTTCTCCTCACTATGGCAGTAGGAAAAGTAAAGGGTAAACGACTTATTTCCACACCAAATATATCATATAGTAACAGTTCTACACAATCTTTCATGCTTGTCATAATTACACACATTTGAAGTATATGAACATATTTATCCATATTTTTAAAGATCGAAATTTGAAACCATACAGACAAAAGTTTAGCTTATTTTTACTGGTTTAGAATCTAAATTGATATCAAACCAGTTAAACCGATCAAATCAGTTGGTAACGAACTAAAATTAAAACCTGACTCAACGTGATATCCAAATAGAACCCGACCCGACTCTTTAATAGGATGTTGGGTCGGGTTCTATTTGGATATCATGTCGGGTCAAGTTTTAATTTTAGTTCTATACCAATGGTTTAATCAGTTTGATATCAGTTTAGATTTAAAATCAAGTTAAACATTCGTATGTGTGGTTTTGTGTTTAGATCTTTGAAAATGAGGGTAAATAGGTTTATATACTTAAAATGTGTGTAATTATGTGCATATATTTAAAATATGTGCAATTAAGACGAGCATGAAAGATTGTGTGGAACTGTTACTATATGATACTTATGGTGTAGAAATAGGTCGTTTACCCAAAGGTAAATTGAATATTTGTTACTTTGGCTTGGCTTGTTTGGGTTATTGAATGTGTGCTTTCATCTTATACTAAGAAATGAAAGGTTTGTAGAAGATGTAGTAGTGATTAGGAGGGAGGAGAAGTTAAAAAAAAAGGTAAAACAGAGTTTTATAAGGGCTCTACAGGGTTTGAATCGGTGACATATTGATCTAGCACTGAGCTTAGAATTTAGAGATTAGTTATGTAAATTATGTAATACTGATTTAGCTCAAGGATTTTATAAAAAGGGATGTGAAGGATGAGATTTTAAAAGGTTATAAGGGCCTTACCGGGTTCGAACTGGTGACCTATTGATCTGCAGTCAATTTCTCTACCACTGAGCTAAGGACCCTTTTGTTATTTAGTGATTAGTGGACACAGAGAGAAAATTTTGAAATAGTCATTGATTGAAGGATTTGTTAAAAGGGATTTTGATATTAGTATAAGATGTTGCAAAGGAGTGAGAAAATTAGATAAAAAATATATTTTTGAGGGCCCTACCGGATTCGAACCAGTGACCTATTGATCTGCAGTCAATTGCTCTACCACTGAGCTAAGGACCCCCATGTTATTCATAAAGAAGATTATGGAATAGGACAATGATTGTAGGACTTGTTAAAAGGAATGCTTAAGGGGGTGTTATTTGATCAAAGATTTAAAGTCAATTTTTAATGTTTTGTAATCAATTAAAATTTAAAAATTTAAGATAAGTTTAGTTGGTGAATTTTAAAATCTCTGCAGTATGCCTTGAATTTTGATTTTAATTATTTGTTCATGAGAATCCACAACTAATGATTTGAAATCAGTTTTAATACAAAGAAGTTTAAAATATTTTCAAGTTGAATAACAATAGATTTTAAAAACATGATTTAAATCACTTATTGAATAAAACCAGATTTTAAATAAGAACTATAAATATCATATTCAATAACACTAGACCTTTTAAATAAAATTTAGAATCATCAACTAAATAATGGTAGATTGTTCTTAGATTTAAACTCTATAAAAATACATGATTGAATAACAACTAATATTAGATGTTGGAATGAAGTTAAAAAATGAGGAATAAGGGCCCTACCAGATTCGAACCGGTGACCTATTGATCTGCAGTCAATTGCTCTACCACTGAGCTAAGGACCCTCATGCTATTCTTCATTACATTTATGTTATGGGTTTGCGAATTGTTACCTTTTCAACCATTCTCAACTAAGTTAGATTGTGTCAGTGCAACTAGTAAGGATTCATAGAAGTCTTGTATCAGAAACAGTGATCTGCTTTGTGTTTCCTTTTTGGATGTTTGCTTCTGATCTTCATATCCACGTTTTTGTATCTCACACTTGTAATCGCAGAGATATGGGACTGTTGAGATTTTGCTCTTCGCTTGACCTCACTCATGCATGGCTAGCTCTCTCTTGTACTCTAGAGACTGTTTTTGTACATGCTCACTCACTCTTTGTTTTGCACTTGTGTAACAATGCACAAGCACACGTACTCTCTTGACTCTCTCGTTTGTTGATCTTGTAGAGAGAAGAGAGTAAGCTTCTTCTATGGGCTACCTAAGTATGTTCTAAGCGAGCCTACCAACTTGGTTCAAGAAAGTTAACTGAGAACAAGAAGATTTCGAAAATACAAAACAAAAGGGAGAACGCAAAAGAACTGTAAATGTTTGTGTAAGTAGTGACATTATGATCCTCTGCTTTTGTCTATTCAACACTTTGAAAAATATTCACACTTTTCTCTCTCTCTCTCACTTGTACCTGAAATTTCCAAAGACAGCTTTTTAGGTTTCATCTTGATATGTTATTTAAACAATTGCTACATGTATGCTAATGCTCTGATGAGGCACTTTGATCAGTTATGGTCATTACTCAAGCTCTTTGTTTCTCTATGGACTGAAGCTTCTACATCTCCACCATGCAATGAGATGTCACTTAACAGACAAAGCGAATGTCTACAGCTTTGGTGTTGTCTGCCTAGAGAATGTTAGGCAACATGAATTACAGACCAAAGGGAAAGTTCTCTAACAACAAATATAATCATCAATTACGGAATAACATTGCAGTAACGATTAAAACCTATCCGGATTTGTAATATCAAAGTTGCAGGTGTTGAAGTTAGAAACTTTCATCACGAAGAGTCTTTTTGTGGTACAGCAAGAACTCTAAGTTGATGATGTCTACTGGAAACAATCTTCCATATAAGGTTTTTCACTCATGCAAGAGGAGTACAGATAGTTCGGCTTAGGTTCTGAATCTCTGTAAGCAACCTTGATACTGAGTCTTGCACCTCTTGAGGAACTTGAAGCTTTGGATGAGTCAAGTCCAATGGATATAGTGTGATGACTTTCATCACAACAGACAAATGTAAGTTCTTTGACTTCCCATCCCATACACTCTGGTTTGGAAACTTGCACTTGTCTTTTAAAACACATTTCTCACACACCTACTATGCCAAAAAAAAAGACTTGTTAGATCCATCTGAAGAGATAATGTAAATGGAATCAAGACAGTGTAGAGTGTAAAGCTAAAGTTACATTGTTCTCATGGATGTCGAAAAACTTGCGCAGTGTTTTAGCTGCGAATATCGCTCTTTTCTCCAAACTTGGGCAGCCAAATAGCACAATGTTCTTCAGGTCACTGCCTGATAACCACCTATAAGTTGGATCTGAGGTTATGAATAGCCGTGGAGGCAAATAAGATCATAGAATCAGTTTCAAAGTCCTAGCTGCTGAAACAATAGCTAAGTGCAAATAAAATGCTGCAGGGTATAGCCACTTCTTACATCAGAGCTTCTCCACCAATACTACAACTATTCTATGATCCAACCACAAGAACTAACTTCATCATTCCGATAGAACTAACACCTTTACCAACCCCTGCTTTTATATAATGCAACCCAAACTCTAAGAAGTGTGGCACTTTATAGAAATGAACATGTGCACTGGCAAGAATTGAGCTGAACATGCCAAAGTTATCCATCATAGATTGAACCATCAAGATAATCACTTCAACAAACATTTTCTCTAAACCAAACCTAACGAACATCACAAGTTCACAACTATCCAAACGTTAACAATCAAAAAGAACAAACACACAACATATGATCAATATACGAAAGCATTAGCCACTTCTTACATCAGAGTTTCTCTATCTATACTACAACTAATCTATGATCCAGCCAATTCATCACAAAATATTCATCATTCCAATAGAACTAACACCTTTACCAACTTCATTTCTCATAAGATCTTAACATATAATAGAATGCAAACTCTACAAAGTATGGCACTTTCTAGAAATGTGATTATGTGCACTGACAAGTTCTGACCTGAACATGCCAAAGTCATCCATCATAGATTGAAAACCTAACGAACAAACACACAAGATATGATCAAATGTACAAGCAAAGATTCTAACTTACTTTGCTATCTCCTGGTAGTCCTTTCCAAATCTCTCAGCAGCAAACTTAACAAAAGTCCTAGCATACTCTTCATCAAGACTCCCCAACTCCAGCTTCTCTCCACTGATGAAATTAGCCTTGTTCAGATACCCTTGTTTATGAAGAAGCTTCACAAAGGAAACCATCTCCAAAGGAAGCTCCTTATAAACCCTAACCACTACATCATCCTCCTCCTCTTGTTTCTCTTTGTTGACTTTAAACAAAGTGTAAAGGTTACTCCTTTTCTCTGTTTGCAGCTCTGGTACTGTCTCAGCAACATTACCCCTCTTCTTGTGCTTCTTGTTTCTCACTGGTTTTGTGTTCTTTAGCTCTATGAGTTTCTTCTCCAATTCGAAAAGCTTTCTCTTCAACTCGTTCCCCTCTTCTTCTTGGGTTTCGCTCGTTTCTGGTTTAGGTCTTAATCCTACGGCCTCTTCGAACAAAACAGAGAGTGGCTTCTTGTAAGGTTGTGATGAAGATGCTATGTTTCTGCAAATCATCATCGAAGGCTTGAGAAAGGTTTGATTTTTGAGAAATGATTTGAGCAGAATCGCCATGGCAATCGTCGACAAGAGAGTGCAAGATTTACTGATTAGTATTATGAAGGAAGAGAGGAAGCGGTTCTCCTAAACCAGAATAACCAAACTGGGAGATTCCGGTTTAGTTAGATTTGAACCGGGAAATTGGTTAATTAAAATTTAATTTTTATTAGTTGGCGAGACTGAACCAAGAATTGGGGATTAGGTTTGCCGTTCATCGGTGCTGCAACAATGAACACCGTCAATTTCGCCGGAAAAATTAAAACCTTCAAGAACAGATGATGAAGAAGAAGAAGAGAGATGATCGATTTGAAAAAAAAAGATCAAAAAAAATTTGGACCATTTCTCGATTTGTGCGTGTCATCCTTGCGCAGGGGCCATGCTAATCTTCTCTGTATCGTTCCAATTTTATCGGATGTCCCCGAAGGGACAATCTCCTTCGTGACTCCGTCGCCATTTAAACACAGCTTCTGCTTCTTCGATAAACGATGTGGGAGGAAAGCGAAGAAGATGACTAAATATTGGGCCTGTTTGATAAACTTAGAAAGCCCATTAGATAACTTACTAAACCCACGCTTCTCATATTTCCTATAAAAGGCCCGGTTGGATATTACAAGACCAAAATTATATAAAACCAACCCGGTTCATTTTATTTATAACAATTTTAGTTTCAGAGCTATCAAAAACTTTGTACCACTTAAATCAAGTTTGTAGCATGCAAACGTGTATCCTGTGGTCTTATCACATGCATCAAACAACTTTCTTTCTTTTTTTTTTCTTCACAATTCACATGTCTCAAACTGTTTTCTTCTGATCATGCATTTATAATTCAATAGATAATAATACTACTACTAGCTGTTTGATATATTTTTCTGGCCAGTTATAATTATGCAATATTATTCAGTATATTAGACAATTATAATTCAGAACCCCTGAATCAGAAGATGAAATAATATTGATAATAATTCTAACTTGATATTCCTTTTTTGGCCAGTACTAATTATGGTATATTCTTTAAAATATATCAGACAATTATAAGATGATAAAAACAAATTCTTCTCTGACCAATCTAGTTGAACCATGTCGGTTCACGTTAGCTAGTTGTAGTTCAATATTTTTTTATAATATAGTAGATCAATTATTATGAAAAATACTGTAACATAGTTCTAAAAAAAAAATTTGTAACAAAAATAATCTTCCAAAAGAAAAAAAAAGATAAAAATAAGTTTTATTTGAGAGTGTATATATACAATTATATACCTTGGATTAACTAATGTAGATTTAAAATTTAAAATTATGGGAAGAAGTTTTGGATGTAAAAATTAAAATAAAAATAAAAATAAAAGAAAATGGCTAATTTGATTTTTAGAACTATTTTGTGACCAAAAATAAATAAAAAAATATTTGATAGAAGTGTCAAATTATAAATCAGAAGATGAAACAATACTGATCATATTAGTAGCTGATATTCTTTCTTTTTAATTCCTTTTCTGCTCAGTTATAATTAACTAATATTTTAAATATATTATCCAATTATAAGATACTAAAAACAAATTCCTCTCTGACCAATCTAGTTGAACCATGTCGGTTCACGTTAGCTAGCTCAACTTTTGTAGTTTGTAACCTAATCGCCGTGCCGTTTTCATCAACAACGTGTCATTGTCCTGTCGTTTTCTGTTTTGTTTTAGGTTAGGTCCCCTTCTTCTATTCATATACGCCTCACAAAACAAAAATACATAACTATTAAGCAGACCAAACATTAGCCAACCACGTGTCTGACTCATCGTCTGTATCAATATCTGCCCCGTTAGATCTCACCACGTCACAAACACAAAGAGATTTTATTATTACTGGTAGTCACAACAATTTTTATTACATAGTATTATTATTCAACTGCTTCGTTCCTGACCAGTCGAACATGGCCTCCACTTTTTCTTGAGCAGTGTATTTTCTTACACTTTGGTCAGCCATAGCAAGACACGAGTCCATGTTTTGTATTAGTAAAAAGAGTTGGTATTAGTGTAATGTTTTAAAATGATTCATAAGCGGAAAAAGAAAAACGAAATGATAATAACTATCACCTGGTCCATTAATTACTCCATGTTTGTTACAAAATTACAAAAAAAAATACTAAATATTATTTTCTTTTATCTTGTCTTTTAGCCCCAGCAAGATCATAGCACTTCACATGGTCCAAGATTTATCAAAAAAAAAATGTATTTAAATCAAGAATCAACCTTTCCTTCTTCATCTTCCTCTTTAAAAACAAAACAAAAACAAAAACTTTTTCATCATCTCAAAAAAGACCCCAAACTTTTCTTCTTTACTAGAAAGTCCAAACTCAATCAAAAGGTTTTGTCTTTCCAACCATGGCTGCTGATTCAAATGACAACCGGCGTGACGTCGTCGTCAAGATCGACGGTGAAGACAATGAGTCAAGCAACAATGGCGAAGGAGGAAAGTTCTGGAGAGAATCAAGTTACAACTTCTGGCACGGTGATCAGAAAGACAAGAACGGTAAACACGGCGGCGGAGACGACGGAAGCTTTGACTTCATGCACCGGAGAAACGAGAAAAAGACGGAGCCAGATCCGCCGTCAAAGCTCATAAACCAGTTTCTCGACAAACAAAAAGCTGCCGGAGATGAAATATCTCTCGACATGGAACCAAACATGCCTGAGCTTCAAAGCAACACACCTGTTACCGGTTCTGCTTCACCGGTAACGGCGACGGCGAGTTACCGTAACGAAACGGTTGACGCCGTTAGACGGAGACATAACAGAGTGACGTTATCTCCGTCTGTTAAAGAGAGTGATGATAGTAGCGAAGAGGATGATAACAGAGTAGATGAGTCAGAGGTTGTGAAGTGCAGCTCGAATAGGTCGTTAAGGACCAAGACTTTGATGAAGATGAAGACAAGATCTAGACTCATGGATCCTCCAACCCCGTCGTACCCGGAAATGGTTTCGGGTCGGACCCCAAAGTCCGGGTATACGGGGAAAAGTACTAAACCGGGAACTCCGGTTCAAGGAATGGATTTGGAAGAGGAAGAAGATCCGTTCTCGGAGGAAGACTTTCCAGAAGGTTACAAGAAGGATTCACTTAACCTTGGGATCATCATGGAATGGATTTTTCTGATTCTGATCATAGCCGGTTTGATTTGTAGCCTAGTGATACCTTTCTTGCGCGGCAAGAAACTGTGGAACCTAGCTTTGTGGAAATGGGAAGTGATGGTTCTTGTCTTGATATGTGGGAGGTTAGTGTCTAGCTGGATAGTGAAGCTGTTTGTCTTCTTCGTCGAAAGCAACTTCATGTTGAGGAAGAGGGTTTTGTATTTCGTCTATGGGATTCGAAAGGCGGTGCAGAACTGTCTCTGGCTAGGGCTTGTGTTGATCGCGTGGCATTTCTTGTTCGACAAGAAAGTCGAAAGAGAGACTAGAAGTACAGTGCTTAAGTATGTGACTAAAGTTTTGGTCTGTTTACTAGTTGCTGTTATCATTTGGCTCATAAAGACATTACTAGTTAAAGTTCTCGCTTCATCGTTCCATATGAGTACTTACTTTGATCGGATTCAAGAATCTTTGTTTACACAGTACGTGATTGAGACTCTCTCTGGACCTCCTCGTGTTGTGATACAAATGGAAGAAGAGAAAGTAAGCAACGGTATGGCTGGTGCTAAGGTATCTCCTCCTGGTCCTAAGACGGTTTCTTCTGCTTCACCACAAGTGACCATTGGAAGTGGAAGGCTGCAGAAAAGCCCGACAAAGATCGGGAAAAGCCCGGCCCTTTCGCGGAGTGGTTCCAAGAAAGAAGGAGGAGAAGATGAAGGGATAAGGATCGATCATTTGCAGAGGATGAATACCAAAAACGTATCGGCTTGGAAGATGAAGAGACTGATGAATGTTATAAGGAAAGGAACACTTTCTACTTTGGATGAACAGATACAAGACACGAGCATTCATGAAGATGACAAAGCTACACAAATAAGAAGTGAGTTTGAAGCTAAACTTGCAGCAAGGAAGATCTTTCAGAATGTTGCTGAGCCTGGTTCCAGGTATATATATATATGTTATGACTAGGCATGCAGGTTCAGTTAGTTTAGGTTTTTGGGTCGGTTAGTTCAGAATTCTGGTTAGTTTGATTCCGAAAAAAGTTTGGTATGGTTTTCGGTTAGTTCGGTTTCAAAAAATTTTGCGAAACTTTACACAAGTTTTGATCGGTTTAAATTTGTTAAAAGTTTGAAAAATTCAGTTAATTCTGGTTATTACAATGAGTTCAATTATTTAGATTCGGATTTTGGTTAGCTCGGTTAATTCAGTTCGGAAATTTAGTTAAGATTGATATAGTTTGCTTACATTTTTTTAGCAAACCAAACTAACCGATTACCGAACAAACTGGAAACCAAATTATTTTAATTGGACCGAACCTCCTAACCGGAGTTTTTGGTTTGGTTCGGCCGGTTCATTTTGGTTAATAATCACAGACCCAGTTATGACCTTGGAACACTACTTTAGTTTGATGTTTCTTAAGTTCAAGATTTAAATTTTTTGGGGTTTAGGTACATATATACTGAAGACTTCATGCGTTTTCTGACTGAAGATGAGTCTGAAAGAGCCATGGGTCTCTTTGAAGGAGCTTCCGAGAGTCACAAGATCAGCAAATCTTGTCTGAAGAATTGGGTGGTAAGAGTTTGTCTTAAATTAATATCTCAAAAGCATTGTTCCTTATGATAACACAACGATGCTACCATTTATCTAGGTTAATGCCTTTAGAGAACGAAGAGCACTAGCATTAACTCTAAACGATACAAAAACAGCAGTGAACAGGCTTCACAAAATCATCAATGTGTTGGTCAGCATTGTGATCATAATCATTTGGCTTCTCATTCTCGGAATCGCCACAACAAAGTTCTTGCTTGTCATAAGCTCTCAGCTTCTTCTTGTAGTCTTTGTGTTTGGAAACTCATGCAAAACCATCTTTGAAGCTGTCATCTTCGTCTTTGTCATGCATCCATTTGATGTTGGCGACAGGTGTGAGATAGACGGTGTCCAGGTTTGTTCTTTTGAAACTCTCTTCCTTATTTTCATAACTCAATACTTACATAAAGACCTAATCCTCTGTTTTTTTTGTATGGTTAGATGATTGTGGAAGAGATGAACATTTTGACTACTGTCTTTCTTCGATATGATAATCAGAAGATTGTATACCCAAACAGTCTTCTAGGCACAAAACCTATCGCAAACTATTACCGCAGTCCTGATATGCAAGATGCTATTGAGTTCTTTGTCCATATAGCAACTCCACCTGAAAAGATAACAGCCTTGAAACAGAGGATACTCAGGTTAGATTCTAAACCCTAAAACCTCTTAACATTTTGAAAAATACATAATATCAATGTTCAAGAATCGCTTGACAGTAACTAGGCGGGTTTGTAATGGACTGACGCCAAGGTGGATGACTAGGCACTCTGCCTAAATTGATGAGAAAACTATTTTTTAAAATCGTTTCGTTTATAGCTGATTTGCTATCTATGCTGATGCCTAGGCATTGCCTAAACCGGGTTTTAGAACATTGCCTAATACAAATCTTGTTCTATGGTTTTTGTTTTATGCAGCTATGTAGATAACAAGAAGGATCATTGGCATCCATCACCCATGATGGTGTTTAGAGATATGTGTGGACTAAACAGTGTGAAGATTGCTATGTGGCCAACACATAAGATGAACCATCAAGACATGGGAGAGAGGTTTGTGAGGAGAGGTCAGTTACTTGAAGAGATTGGTAGATCTGCAGAGAGTTGGATATCGAATATCGGTTATATCCTCTTAACATCAACGTCAAAAGCCTTCCTCCTGATGCCACTCCCATCACTTCTGATCGCATTCCTTTGAGCTGGACCCAACAACGCAATGCTTAAAGATTTGGAAAATTTTGAGTTTTGTGTATTTGTAGAGAGTGAGTGATCTTGTGTTTTACTCCCTCTTTATTGTTTTTTGACACCTTGAGGATTCTTGTTTTGAGTGGTTATAGTCATATTGAAATAAAAGCTTACTGCTTACATCATTTGAATAAAAATATACTCTGTGACTGTGTTATGAAAGACATAACGTTGAAACATATGGACGTTAAAGATGCAACCAGTGGCGAAGTTCATCATCAAGAGATCATTCTCTCTGCAAAACATCTACAAGAGTCAACTCAAAGTACCTATATTACCACGAGTAGTAATAACAGAGGATCTACCATAAGCCATCACAAGCATCTCAGCACCAGCCTTAGTAGCTGAGTATGGATTCGTCGGTAAAAGCTGAGAAGCTTCATGGTCTCCAACGGCAGCATCCTCATCGGTTTCTCCATAGATTTATCAATACTCACATGGATAAACCTTCTGATCTGCCCAGTTACTTTGCAGGCTTCAAGAAGAACATGAGTTACGTAAATATTGTTCTTGGTGAACTCCAAGCTGTTACCAAAAGAGTTATTAACATGGGTTTGAGCAGCAAAGTGCATGATCGTATCAATGTTTTCAGTGAAGAGAAGGTAGCTAATAAGGTCATCACTAGCAGAGCCGGCCCTTGGGCCAAGCGGATGAAGCCTATGCTTCTGACCGCACTTAAATAATTAGAATATCGGTTGAAATAGTGAAAGTATCCTTAGCCTAGTTGTTCATTTTCCTAAAACAAGAATTTCTCTCACTAAACCTAGGTTCGAAACTTCTAAGTTAGGTGGTCAATTTTTTCTATTTTGCTTCTGGTCTATATAATGTGAGGACCGGCTATGATCATAATGAATACAACAGCTCCGTTGTTTTTAAAGTTTATAATAAAATATGCACTACTACAAAGTCTGTATAGACCATTTTTCCCTTAATGTCACGTAACGAAATAGTAAATGGTTTCTTTCCTTTTTTAGTTAATAAAATTAATAAAACGAAAATACACTCTTTCATGCCTTATTCATAAGCATTTTTTTAGTAACCATTGAATAAAATGACTAATTACGTAATGTGTAAAAGATTGATTTACGGAGGAGAAAGATCCAAAGGACCAATGACTTATTGTCTTGACCTCCAAAATTTCCGGCTTAATGATTCTCTATAAATTAGCCAATTAATGTCTCCCATAAGCAAAAGAGCATTTCTCATTTGTTGAAGAACAACATTAAAGAGTAATGAATCCTATCTTAAAGTTCAAAAAGTATATAATCACCACTGTCTTCTTATCTTCAATGAACTACGCTTATAACAAATTCAAAGATTATGGAGCCAACAAGATAACCGAAACCATTACAGGTCAAAACCCCGGATCAGACTGATCTAAGCAACACACCTTGTTCTTGTCTTGTGAGTTTTACAACATCTCAAAGTCTTCATTTTATTCTTTGCAAAGTTGTTCAAATCAGAGGCTGGTTACAAGGAAAACTAAGACCGGATTTCCCTGGTTTTGAGCCGGTTTAGCATTTGGTAAAGATACCTATAAGGTGATAGGGATCACTAGTTTACTGTAACAGTTGAGCATTGTATCACATTAAACGCTCCGGATGATGAAAGCAGAACTCATCTTATCAATTTGTTTATTGCATGTATACCTCAAAGTTCAATGAACCATTACTGTCTTGCAGATTCTTAGAGATCAGCCTCTTTAAACCTTCAAGCTGTGGCATAAGCGAGCGACACTACTGATATAACCGTTGCTATTGCTTTAGCCGTTAGCATGCTAAATAAAGATTGCATTTTCATCTGCTGTTGTAAAATAAAACACAGTTTAGAAAGATGCAAAAACCAACAAGTAGACAAATCCGCAACACACAATGAATAATGTTATAAAGAAAACATAAAAAGGAAGAGGTACTAAAAGGTAAAAACAAAATCGATACAAGACCATCTTCCTCCCACTCCTAGGCACTATCTTGGCTGGGCTTCTCTGTCTCCATTGGTTCTTCCTCTGATGCCTCTGGCTGTGCCTCACTCTTCTCCTCATCGCCCGCTTTGGCTTGTGGTGGTGCCTCTGGTTTAGCCACCGGCTTTGGTTTGGTCATTATAGGCCTGCAAAACCTGCCAAACAACCAGAACAATGGTTCATTTACTAAGTACCATACAAATGCAATAGGAGAAACAAAATGCAAAGAAGGTTCTGCTTACTTGTCCAATGCCTCTGCCTTGTTTCTAACATCAGCTGATAAGAGAGCTGGTGTTGCATACTTGGGAAGCGCCTGTTGCTGCTGCTGCTTCTCCCGAAGCCATGCTTCAGCTTCCACACACTCGTTCAAGACCTTTGGTTATATATTGAACAAAAAAGACATGTCAAATCATTCTTCTCACGCCTGCATATTAAAATAGCATAGCAGTTGAGAATTATTATTATTATTACCTTCTGCTTCTCTTCTAGTTCAATGTGGTCAAACTTGGAATCATTAGAGACAGCTGCCTCTCGGTAGCTGTTGACACAGTGACCAAGCTGATCTATGACCGACCCTCTTTCCAGCGACTCCTTGTAACGCATTTCAACAGGGTCACCAACCTATAAACAAGACCAATCTCTGTTAATATAATAATGCTCCAAAAGAGTTTTTAACACACACAATAGACTAGGCGTTACCTTCTTGAGCTCCTCCAGCTTTGCAACATAAACACCTTTAGTCTCATCTTCCCCATCTTCATACAACCAATCCTCCACCTCCTGAAGCTTCGCCAGGAATGCTTCCCTCTCTGACTCGGTGATATACTCATGGTATTTGTCACTCAGCTGAAAACAAAACATGTCAGTTCCCAAACCTTACAAAAGCATACTCTCTCAATGCAAATAAAAAGGAGAGAAAGAAAAGGATTCTCACTTTGTTTCGCATATCATAAACGTAAGACTCAACAGCATTCTTCCGGTCCTTAGTGTCTTCCATGACTCTGTCTTGCAAAGCCATCTCATATTCTTTCTCCACAGCCTTTTGAACATCCACAGATTGCAAGGCACCGTAGACCATTTCTGACAGAGGTATAATTGTTTTCTTCACCTTCTTCTTTGGAGCCTCAACCTACACATCCCATTAATATAATTAACCAACTAATTCAAGTTTACAAGCGAATGAATAGAGCAAGCACCATCAGTTCAGTAGAGAAACTAACCTTTGAATCAGTTTCCATCTGAACTGGCTTATCAGCAGACTCAGGAACCCCATTGTCAGCACCAGCTGCATCACTGGCTTCCTTGGCGTCATGCATGTTGACATCAGACTCACCAGAAGCTTTGTCAGTATCCATCTTAGTAGCTTCCTCCGTTTGCTCTTTTGAGACCGGGACTTCAACTTCTTCCTCTTCCAAAAGCTAAAATGAGGAAGAAAGAAAATTAGCATAAGAATCTCAAGTTCGCAAGGGAAGTGACCTCTCTGAATGATCAATAGTTGCTAGAGAAATGAGCCGTTAAATAGTTCACCTATATCACCGATTGGATTGGATGATCATAGTAGTTATAATATAACAACAAACACTTACAGTTGCTGATTCCACAGAGACAATTCCGTGCAGTGTCAACCTCACTTTCACTTTAAGCTTTGCCCTCTCACCTTTTGATGACTGGAAGGGACCAATCTGCAAAAAGGAGATTAAACATGAGAAACAAGAGCGCTACAGTCTTTAACTACACATGACATTGGAGAAAGAACAAACCGTGTATGTGCTGATTTTTGGAGGTACTTGCAACTCGGACACATCAGTGTACTGCACATCGACAGAGAATGTTCCAGAACGGTAAAACGTTAGAGCCTTGACACTTGGGATGGGGTTTCCTTTGGGAAAAACAATGGTGCTCTGCTGATTCTCAGCTCCTCCATTTTGACCATCGGAAGCTGCTCCTTTCCACGCCAGCGAAATTGAGAAAGGAAAGCTCTCATGAACCTTAAGAATGTTAATAGAAAAGAATTATTAACATGACTTGTTAGATAAACACAAACATTCCTTTAAGCATAGATATGCACACATTACCTGAAACTCGCGAACTTTAAAGGTCGGACTGAGAATGGCACACTGCAAAGCGCACCCCCTTGACACACACTCACTTGCATTCATTGTACGCCTAGGCTCCTTACCGAAAAACTCGGTTAGGATCTTGATAATAGCAGGGACACGAGAGCCAGAGCCAACAACCTCGACCATATGTACATCTTCAACTGAGAGTCCCGCGTCAGAGAGAGCTTTCTCCAGAGGCCTCTTAACACGCTCCAAGATCGGGACGCTAATCTCCTCAAACTCTTCCCTCTTGATGACACCCCTAACGTCTTTCTCATCCATCAAACACTCGATATTCAATGGTGCCACAGGATTTGCACTTAGAACCTTCTTCAGCTTCTCACATGCAGCTCGGAGCCTGAGACAAGCCTTGGCGTTTTGGGAGACATCGATCTTGTACTCCTCCTTGAACTTAGCAGCAAAATGATTGAAAAGAACTTCATCAAAGTCCCTTCCTCCCAGAGACCGATCAAAACCGTGAGACAAGACCTTGAGCTGACTCTTTTTGAACCCTGCAATGCACACTTGCATGCTCGCATGGCCAATGTCAATGAACGCCACATTGAGCGGCTCACTCTCCGGCAAATCCGTCTTATAAATACCATAAGCCAAAGCCGTTGCAGTTGTCTCGTGGATCAAATGCAAAGGATGCAACCCTGCAATGGTCGCCGCATCCAACACAGCTCTTCTCTGGAGATCAGTAAAGTAAACCGGAATACCAATACAACAATCCACGACCGCAGCATTCAGATTCTTCTCAGCAATACCTTTCAAATTAGACAACATCATCCCCATAACTTGAGTAGGTGTAAACGCTCTCCTCTCCCCCAAATAATTAGCATGGATCAAAGGATACCCATCAGGCCCTTCAGTCACAGAGAAAGGCAGAGACTTTATATCTCTCTGCAGCTCAGGATCAGAGAACTGGCGACCCACTAAACGTTTGATCTGTGAAATGGAGTTCTTAGGGTTCATCATGGTGGAAGCAGCTCCAGCAGTGCCAATGAAACGCTGCTTCTCACCAAAGCAGACAATAGCAGGAGTCTCCCTGTTAGACTCATCGTTAAGCACAACGTCGATACCTCTTTGCCTTGCGACAGCAACAAGACAGTTCTCGTTTCCAAAATCAAACCCAACTACACTCATTCTCGCGCTTTTGTCTTCTTCACTCAACAAACCTATAAACCAACTAAAACAAGATTAGAACTTTACAACCCTAAACAACTCGGAAGCTAATTATAATCCGAAAAGCTGGGAACTTTACAAGATGAGGGTAATGGGTTAAGCAGAGAAACCAGATTCAAGCTCAAACATTGATAGGAATCTTAGATCATATACCTAAAAGTGAGATTCAGATCTATGAGATCTAATTTGAAGCTAAAGGGTTTAGAGAGGAGTGAATAGTACCTGGATCGCGAGAGGGCGTTAGGGTTCTGGAAGATTCTTGCAGGTTTGATAGTTTAGAGTCGCAGCGAAAGATCTGGAAAGTGCAGAGAATTGAAGACAACAAAGAGAAGGTTTAGTTTATAATGAGTGAGCGTGGTTCCTCTCGAATTTTCTTCCACTTTCTTTCTTTTCCTTTTTAAAAAGATTAGGTTAATAACACCGATTAAAAATGAATTATCCGTGATTAGTTTTTACTTTTTTGTCAGTATTAATATTTTACCATATAATTTACCTAAATAGTCCATATGTGTTTCTAAATGATGTAAGTTTATACGTTTTATATATGTTAAAAAGTCAATTCCTTCGAATAGTTATTTTTTAGTTTTTGTCGTAAAAATAGTTTTTAAAAAAAAAGAGTCTAAATTGTCCTTTTAATTTTGGAAATATAATATTTATTTTTATTTCCAAAAATTTTAATCACCACACAACTCTAAATCCTAAGTTTAGAATAGTTAACCCAAATGGTATAATTGTATGCTTACATTTTTTTAATAAAATATATTTTAGTCATTTTTCTTTGAAATTTATTTTGTGACAAATTATTTAAAACTATCTTAGAATATTTCTTTATTAAAACTAAATTAAATTTTACTAATAAATATATTAGGTGTAAGAAATTTTCTAGGATAATCTCTTTTTATTTATTTTCACCAAAAAAGTCCACGGAAAAGAAAATAACCCAAAAAGATTGCATTAAATGATAAATATACATTTATACATATGGATTTAAGATTTTATTAAATGATTAATTATATATATTTATACATATGGATTTAAGATTTCATTAAATGATAAATATACATTTATATATATTTATATTTTTTTAAGATTTAGATTTAAGGGGTGGAGTTCTAGGAGAGGGTTATAATTTTTTAAGTAAATAAATATCAAATTAGTTTCAAAAAAAAATTTGAATTTTAAAAAGAAAATTTATAAAAAAACATTGGAAAATAAATTTGGAAAACTAATAAAAAGTTCGAATACATAGAATTAGAAATATAAAAAATATTTTTTATTATTATTTATTTATGTTTATATATTTATAAAGTAAGAGATATAAGAGTTTTTGATTCTTTAATGAAACTTCTTTTGGATATTGTTTTCTTTGATGATTTTTT